>CM038672.1:521719339-521823074 GCA_021605145.1 Aegilops bicornis
CCAAGCTCGAACCCAAGTCGGAAAAATGCATCTTCATAGGATACCCTAAGGAAACCATTGGGTATACCTTCTACCTAAGATCCGAAGGCAAGATCTTTGTTGCCAAGAACGGATCCTTTCTGGAAAAAGAGTTTCTCTTGAAAGGAGTAAGTGGGAGGAAAGTAGAACTTCGATGAAGTACTACCTCTTGAACCGGAAAGTAGTGCAGCTCGTGAAAATGTTCATGTGGTGCCTACACCGATCGGAGAGGAAATTAATGATGATGATCAAGGTACTTGGATCAAGTTGCTCTTGAACTTCAGAGGGTCCACTAGGACACGTTCCGCACTGCAGTGGTACGGCAACCCTGTCTTGGAAATCATGTTGTTAGACAACGGTGAACCTTCGAACTATGAAGAAGCGATGGCGGGCCCAGATTCCAACAAATGGCTTGAAGCCATGCAATCCGAGATAGGATCCATGTATGAAAACAAAGTATGGACTTTGACAGACTTGCCGATGATCGGCGAGCGATAGAAAACAAATGGATCTTTAAGAAGAAGACGGACGCGGATGGTAATGTTACCATCTATAAAGCTCGACTTGTCGCTAAGGGTTATCGACAAGTTCAAGGGATTGACTACGATGAGACTTTCTCTCCGTAGCGAAGCTTAAGTCCGTCTGAATCATGTTAGCAATTGTCGCATACTATGATTATGAGATATGGCGGATGGACGTCAAAAGCGGCATTCCTTAACGGTTACCTTAAGGAAGAGTCAGTATATGATGCAGCCGGAAGGTTTTGTCGATCCTAAGAATGCTAACAAGGTATGCAAGCTCCAATGATCCATTTATGGGCTGGTGCAAGCATCTCGGAGTTGGAACATTCGCTTTGATGAGATGATCAAAGCGTTTGGGTTTATGCACTTATGGAGAAGCTGCGTTTACAAGAAAGTGAGTGGGAGCTCTGTAGCATTTCTCATATTATATGTAGATGACATACTTTTGATGGGAAATGATATAGAACTTTTGGACAACATTAAGGCCTACTTGAATAAGAGTTTTTCAATGAAGGACCTTGGAGAAGCTGCTTACATATTAGGCATCAAAATCTATAGGAATAGATCGAGACGCCTCATAGGTCTTTCACAAAGCACATACCTTGATAAGATTTTGAAGAAGTTCAAAATGGACCAGTCCAAGAAAGGGTTCTTGCCTGTTTTTGCAAGGTATGAAATTGAGCTCAGCTCAATGCCCGACCACGGCAAAAGATAAAGAAGAGATGAGTATCATCCCCTATGCCTCAGCCATAGGATCTATTATGTATGCCATGTTGTGTACCAGACCTGATGTAAACCTTGCCGTAAGTTTGGTAGGAAGGTACCAAAGTAATCCCGACAAGGAACACCGGATGTCGTCAAGAATATCCTGAAGTACACGAAAAGGACAAAGGACATGTTTCGTTTATGGAGGTGACGAAGAGCTCGTCAGAAGGGTTACGCCGACGCTTAGCTTCGACACGCATCTGGATGACTCAAAGTCACAAACCGGATACGTGTATATGTTGAATGGTGGAAGCGATGGTCGGTGCAAAGCAGAGCGTCGTGGCGGGATCTACATGTGAAGTAAAGTACATGGCAGCCTCGGAGGCAGCACATGAAGCAATTTGGGTGAAGGAGTTCATCACCGACCTAGGAGTCATACCCAATGCGTCGGAGCCGATCAAACTCTTCTGTGACAACACCGGAGCTATTGCACTTGCCAAAGAGCCCGGGTTTCACAAGAAGACCGAGCACATCAAGCGTCGCTTCAACTCCATTCGTGAAAATGTTCAAGATGGAGACATAGAAATTTGCAAAGTGCATACGGATCTGAATGTCGCAGATCCGTTGACTAAACCTCTTCTTCAGGCAAAACATGATCAACACCAGAACTCTATGGGTGTTCGATTCATCACAATGTAACTAGATTATTGACTCTAGTGCAAGTGGGAGATCGTTGGAAATATGCCCTAGAGGCAATAATAAAAGTATTATTATATTTCCTTGTTCATGATAATTGTCTTTTATTCATGCTATAATTGTATTATCCGGAAATCGTAATACACGTGTGAATACATAGACCACAATATGTCCCTAGTGAGCCTCTAGTTGACTAGCTCGTTGATCAACAGATAGTCATGGTTTCCTGACTATGGACATTGGATGTCGTTGATAACGGGATCACATCATTAGGAGAATGATGTGATGGACAAGACCCAATCCTAAGCATAGCACAAGATCGTGTAGTTCGCTTTTGCTAGAGCTTTTCCAATGTCAAGTATCTCTTCCTTAGACCATGAGATCGTGTAACTCCCGGATACCGTAGGAGTGCTTTGGGTGTACCAAAGCGTCACAACGTAATCGGGTGACTATAAAGGTGCATTACAGGTATCTCCGAAAGTGTCATTGGGTTGACACTGATCGAGACTAGGATTTGTCACTCCGTATGACGGAGAGGTATCACTGGGCCCACTCGGTAGTGCATCATCATAATGAGCTCAAAGTGACCAAGTGTTTGGTCATGAGATCATGCATTACGGTACGAGTAAAGTGACTTGCCGGTAACGAGATTGAACGAGGTATTGGGATACCGACGATCGAATCTCGGGCAAGTAACATACCGTCTGACAAAAGGAATTGTATACGGGGTTGTTTGAATCCTCGACATCGTGGTTCAACCGATTGAAATCATCGAGGAGCATGTGGGATCCAACATGGGTATCCAGATCCCGCTGTTGGTTATTGCCCGAGAGCCGTCTCGGTCATGTCTGCATGTCTCCCGAACCCGTAGGGTCTACACACTTAAGGTTCGGTGACGCTAGGGTTGTATGAATATGAGTATGCAGCAAACCGAAAGTTGTTCGTAGTCTCGGATGAGATCCCGGACGTCACGAGGAGTTCCGGAATGGTCCGGAGGTAAATATTTATATATAGGAAGTCTTATTTTGGTCAGGAAAAGTTTCGCGTTATCGGTATTGTACCGGAGTGCCGAAAGGGGTCCGGGGTCCACCGGGGTCCACCTGCCCTGGGGCCACATGGGCTGTAGGGGTGCGCCTTGGCCTATATGGGCCAAGGGCACCAGCCCCAAGAGGCCCATGCGCCTAGAGATCAAGGAGAGGGAGAGTCCTAAGAGGGAAGGCACCTCCGAGGTGCCTTGGGAGGATGGACTCCTCCCCCCTTCGCCGCACCCTTCCTTGGAGGAAGGGGCAGGCTGCCCCCCTCTCTCTTGCACCTATATAAAGGGAGGGAGGGAAGGCAGCCACACCTGAAGCCCTTGGCGCCTCCTCTCTGCTACACCTCCTCCTCCTCTCGTAGTTGCTTAGCGAAGCCTGCTGGGAGTTCTTTGCATCCACCACCACACGCCCGTCGTCTTTCTGGATCATCATCAACCTCTCCTTCCCCCTTGCTGGATCAAGAAGGAGGAGACGTCATCCGCCTCCGCACGTGTGTTGAACGCGGAGGTGTTGTCCGCTCGGCACTAGGTCATCGGTGATCCGAATCACGGCGATGCGACTCCATCATCCCCTGCTCCATTGAACGCTTCGCACGCCGATCTACAAGTGGTATGTAGATGCAATCACTCTCCCATGACTCGTTGCTTAGATGAACTCATAGATGGATCTTGGTGAAACCGTAGGAAAATTTTTAATTTTCTCGCAACGTTCTAACAAAGCGCAACCAGATCTTGGAGCCCAGAGCGACGCCACCGTCGACTCCTACTACACGGAGGTGCCTACTACTATGTGCAGCCCGGCCGACGACCACCAGAGTAGTTTAGGAGGATCCTGTGAAGGAGGCCTGCGCCTCTTTCGATCTGTATCCGGGCTTTGTGCTAGCCTTCTTAAGGCAAACTTGTTTAACTTATGTCCGTACTCGAGATATTGTTGCTTCCACGACTCGTCTATAATCGAGCACTTGTATTCGAGCCCTCGAGGCCCCTGGCTTTTATTATGATGCTTGTATGACTTATTTATGTTTTAGAGTGGTGTTGTGATATCTTTCCGTGAGTCACTGATCTTGATCGTACACGTTTGCGTGCATGATTAGTGTACGATTGAATCGGGGGCGTCACAGGCGGCCTCATACCCGGCAGGCGTCCTTGTTGAGGAGCACGCCAGAATGATGGGTGCCCATGCCCGGCAGGCGTCCTGGTTGGAACCTCAGGTCTTAGATGTTAAGTTTGGCTGCGAGGTCTGTTTGGTACTAGGCCCAAGCTATCAGCATCCCTTCATCAATTGGATGGGAGTAGCGACACTTTTGTTGCCTAGACGGTGACTTTAGTCTTACTGTTGTATGAGTTTGTAAGGTCTTGTGTGAAGAATTAATAAAGTGCCTGCATGCATCGTCCAGATACAGAAGCCGGGGTCCTCCTCCATTTCAAATAAAAATTTGTGTTGTCATCGCCATGTTGGTTAAGGTGGCATGTGCCTCGGACATAGAACAACTAAGTTTCACCAAACCTTGCTATATGATGCATGCATCCTGCCTCCTCGCGGACACGTTGGTCCATTTGGCCTTAGCTTGAAGACTTCCCGCTTGCAAATGGTCCGCACGCAGATTCTAATGTCACACCGGCTCTGTGAGAGAGCGGCGGCGGCGGCTCGCCCTTAGCTCGTAATTTTTTTTTTTGAGGTTTATTGTATCACTGGTAATATTACTGAAAACGATTTTTGCCCCGCTTTATAAATAAAGCAAATCACTGATAATATTTAATGGATCTGGAGTGCTTTTCGGCAAAAAAAGATACCATGCAATACACATACATATTTGATCATGTGTTTAGCGCACATCTACATATGCGATAGTTATTGCACATCTAAATGACTTACGTAAGCATAGAAAGAAAAACAAATACACACACAAATCTCCGTGTAAGATCAATAATACAGGACTTAAATATGTAATATCTATGGCATATTCAGATGTGCTTTAGCAAAACTGTTGATCATATCTCCTTGAACTGATGATCAGCCTTCGTAGAAGAAACATAAATCTTCAGGAACGTGCTCTGCTCTGTGCTCTCTGCCGGTCATACTGCGCGACGGGCCACCAGCCATTGATTCCCTGTGCAAAGCGCGTGTGCCGTGGAGATCCTGTATTGGCTGATTGTCCGGCGAGGTGCCAACGTCCGCACGGTACGCACGCGCCGTATCAGTGTCCAAAATCTTAAAACACAGAGTAAAGTACTTAGAGCAACTTTAATAGGGTGATCTAAATGGAAGGCGATTTCACCACTTTTTATTTGTTTGGGTCGACCGCCCGTCCGACATCCGCCCTGTTTTAGATATGGGTCGGCAGCGCGCCTAACGCGTCGACTCATGTGTGCTGGTGTGGCCGGTTAGCCGCGCTATTTCAACAAATAGCTTAATTTTGCATTGATGAATTTGCATTCAAACATATAGTCAAATAACATAGTTTGAACCGAATAAAATAGTGTAGTTTTACAAGCCGAATAAAAATAAAAATGTCTCACATAGTTTTACAAGCCGAATAAAAGAAGGTACATCTATTGGTTGTCAACATGAGCTCACATACGCTCAACCAAATCATTTTGCAGTTGCACGTGAGTTTCCCAATCACGCATGTCATGATGAGGGTGAACTGTTCAAACGTTGCCGCCCCTCCATGCTCAGACACAACATTCTCACTCTGAAACTGAAACCCTTGATCGTACAGACGTTCCGGACGCTCGTCTTCTACGATCATATTGTGCATGATCACACAAGCAGTCATCATCTCCCATAGTTTCTGCGTGCTCCAGGTATTAGCAGGATACCGAACGATGCCCCATCGAAATTGCAAAACACCAAATGCACGCTCGACATCCTTCCTAGCACTCTCTTGCTCTTGGGCAAATCTTTTTCCTCTTCTCTCCGACAGGGTTGGGGATTGTCTTGACAATAGTGGTCCACTGAGGATAGATACCATCACCCATGTAGTATCCTTTGTCGTAGTTGTGGCCGTTGATAGTAAAGTTCACCGGTGGGCTATTGCCTTCGGCAAGCCTAGCAAACACCGGCGAGCGCTGAAGCACGTTGATATCATTGTGTGATCCAGCCATGCAAAAGAAAGAGTGCCAGATCCAGAGATCTTGAGACGCCAAGGCCTCTAGTATGACAGTGCAAGCCCTTACATGGCCCTTATACTGCCCTTGCCAAGCAGAAGGGCAGTTCTTCCACTCTCAGTGCATGCAGTCTATGCTGCCAAGCATCCCTAGGACGCCCCTGCTGGCATTCATCGCCAACAAACGAGCTGTATCTTCAGAAGTCGGCTCTCTCAAGTACCCAGGGCCAAACACAGCAACAGCCTTGCAAAACTTATACAGGGACTCTAGGCATGTAGACTCGCTCATACGGACGGGACGAACTCATCAATGAGATCACCGGGCACTCCATAGCAAGCATTCGGATGGCGGCAGTGCATTTCTGATATGAGGAGAAACCAATCTTGCCAACGCCATCCTCTTTGCACTCGAAATAGTCATCATAGCCGACCACCCCCTCTAATACGGTTGAAAAGATGCCTACTCATACGGAAACGGCAGCGGAATTTTTTATGTTTGAACAACGGGTTTGTTGTATCATAGTAGTCCTTCCAAAGAAGGAAATGCCCGCTCTCTCGGTTGCGATTCAACGTCGAAAGGTGGCCCGGAATGGAGCCACAGAACAACGGCCGCTCGCTGTTGAGGCGGTGATGGACCAACACGGCAGCCAGTATCTCCTCCTCGTCATCGGACGACGAATCGTCGGAGTCGCAAAGGAAATTGTGAAAAAAGAACTCATCGGCGGAGTCCATTTTGTACCTTGGCAAACTGTCAAACAGCTTGCGGGCGTCGACGAAGAAGACGGCCGGCGAAGGGAGTCGCGGCGCGCACGGACCAGCTAGCTGCCCTGCCGGCGTCCGACGAGTGGGCCAGCGTTCGACGAGCGTGCTGGTGAGGATCTGGCCGGGGCGGCGAGGCGGTTTCTTGGTCTCGAGTGGCTATGTGGTGGGGGGTAGGAAGCAGTCGGCTCCCCGACGGCAAGAGGTGGTGGCGGGCGACGTGGGAGTTAAGCGGCGTTCTTTGGCGGATGTGGGCGCCCGGCGGTGGCGAAATCACCGGTAAGAATGGGCGCGGCGGCGTTAAGCGGCGAAGAATGACGAGGGTTCTTTGTTGGATGGGGGAGGCCAATGTGCCACCAGCGGGCCCGGAAAGGAGAAGGCGAGCGCGCGTGTCCGTCTCGTTTCCGTGCCGACGCAAATCCGGCTAAAAAATGGGCCGGAAATGGATCGCCCGCGGACGAAAAACGGATGCGCGTCCGTTTGAGTCGGCGCGTGGAGCCGCCTTTTGTTTTCGCGCCGACCCAGACGAGCGCATCCGTTGGCGTTGGAGTTGCTCTTAGCAAACAAACTTATTTAATTTTCCAGTAAAGTGTTATCAATTTCCAATTTCAGGTATGAATAATGTATTACTGCATATATGAAGGCAATACAATAGTACTCACAATCGGCATATGATTTTCTCAATTGATTCCAAGCGATCTTATGTGTTGTCCAAATTTTCTGAAGTATTTGTGCCGCCTATTTTATTTTCTCAAATATTCCTACGGTTTATTCCTCAAATCTTTTTTGAGATGCCGTGGCGTGAGGCATTTGAAAAAGCCTTTTCAGAACAAGTATCCGTCAACCATTCTAGAAATCCATACTCGTACACACCCAAACTTGAACCAGCCACAAGTCCATTAGACCTAAGAAAAAAATCAACACACTTTCTTGCAATTCAATCGGATTCTCTCTTCAATTACTTTTTTCCTTTTTGAGAATAAGCAGACTTTATTGAGTGCAGCGATTTGTTACCCAGCCTCATCTATATCCGGTCAGAAAAAAATTCACAAAAAATACAAAAAAATCCAATTTTTTTTTTTTGCTTGATAGATACTCCCTCCGTCCCATAATGTTTGACACTAGTGTAGTGTCAAAAAACGTCTTACATTATGGGACGGGGGGAGTAATTTATTGCATGAGGTCCACTTCAATTTTTAGATCATTTGGACATCTGAGCAGCTCTCGGGAAAAAAAGGCAAATCTTCAAAATGTGTGGTTACCTGTAGCTCTGGCGGCCGCTTAGCCGCCCCCAGGACCGGGACGTCATCACCACCCTGCTCTCCGATCTTCGCTCGATGGCGCTCTACATGGCCCCCCCTGCTGCCGCCTCCTCCCCCAGTGCCTGACTAGTCCGGCTGGCGGCCTGTGGTGTGTGTGTGTTTTGGGTTTAGGGCTTGTTGTGTTGTGCCCTCAGCATTGACCATTTCTCCTATTTGTTCTTGTGGACCTCCGTGTGTGTGTGCGTGGTTTGTGTTGAACCTTGTTGGATGCTTATTGTGCAGTGGCTTTATAATATAAAGCGGGGCGAAAGCCTTTTTGGGTAAAAAGGCAAATCGAGTTAGAACAGAAAACTTTTTATAGACCCCAAATTTGTCCTTTTTGCTAAGAGTTGCTCAGATGTCCAAATGATTTGAGAAAGCGGACCTCACGCATCAAACTATCTACCATGATTTATTTTTTTTGGATTTTATGAATTTTTCAAGTATTTGTTTTGATTTTTTTCTTGAGCGTAGGTGCAGATGAGCCTGGACTCAGAAAAGGATTTTTGGACTTTATTTCTCAAATGGTCTTCCCTCAACTACTTTATAAAACAATAGACAAGCACAAGTTGCAAGAAACTACAATACCGCTTCAAAGCATTGCAAACAGTTTTATACAGTCACTTAAAATAGACAGGGCACAGAAAGGCACGCCTTCAACGATCTACTCTTTCCGTTCCATAATATAAGTGTGTTTTTGACATAACGCTCTTATATTATGGGACAGAGGGAATAGTATGTGTAAACATGATGAATGAAAATTACACTTGATGAACTACTGCTGTTCATCGCCTCTCTCGTTCATACTCAAACAAGGTTAAAGAACAAAGCTCTATATGCCCGCTGAAGGTATAAGCCGCCGTTGTTTTGGAAAGTCGGTGATATTGTTATATTGTTTTCGTGCCAGCAACGTTGTTGTATGATGACGCACAGTGGAATGTGGAATCAAAGTGGGTCACCCCTCTAGAGATAGAGATCCATGGAATTTAATGTCCACCTTTTGATCGTGAGCGCTCATACTTCCAAAGTGCGCCATGTATGCTGGTATTAAACTAACGCCTTTTTAGTTTACTGTAGAAATTTGACCTTGCGCAGATTTCTACACTACGTGATCTATATATATTGAGGTGCCGTACCTCTGTGTTCAGCTTGTACACCACCATGGCATCTCTCAAGGAAAACTTGCAGCTGGAAGAACCACTTCTTGAGGTCAGTTTCTCTGCTACTTCTTCTACATTCATGTCCAGCAGTAGCTTGATTTTCTAAAGCGATTCTTCATTTTTATGTGTTTCGACGTCCTACGGAGTACCAACATATATGCTTCTTGATAAATTTGGAGAGAATTAGCTCGTTTTGCTGCCCAAAGTACCATATGATGGGTAGCATATGGATGGCATATCGATCCTTGGACACTGAAATACTGGAAGCAAATGGATCTCTTTTCTTTTTACCGTTATGATCTGCATATTGCTGTGCTGAGATGTACAAAATGGTGGCTGTTACATGCCTGATGCAATACTGAATTTTCTCATAATATTGTCCCCGAAAATGGATGGTCAGCTAGGCAAACATCAGTAAACAACGAAATCATAAGCTTGGCACAAGTTTCTGTCTTCTATTCAAATTATGATCCCAGCCTCTGTTTTTCTATCATGTACTCCATATACAGTTACTTCATGCTTTTGCAGAAAGGTACATACTAGTACTTCTACTAAAGAGTATCAGGCTTGTCTTATACAGGGTTCTGCTGTACACAGAGGGGACCGAGTTGTTGACATCAAAGGAGCTCTAACTCCTATAACCAAGCACCGTACGGGCAGTTGGAAAGCATGCAAGTTTATCTTAGGTATGAAATGAAACTGTCAAGTTTTCATGCAGATCTGGTAGAAAAACATCAAGGGTGCTTCATTTCAGTTCAGTTTGTCCAATTTTTGTGCTCAGAGTGCACAGATGCATGGCTTTTTCCATGAACATCACTGCTGCTTCCCTGCGCTGCCCATTAATTACTTTGGAGTTTGCTTGAGAAATACTACTACTAACTACTCCCTCCGTTCCAAAATAGATGACTCAACTTTATACTAAATATCTGAATTCCAGCTCGCACTGCAGTGACTGAATGCTTCGAGGAGCTAGCGTACTACGGGATCCAGTTCAACCTGGTAACCTTCCTCAAGACGATACTGCAGGAGAGCAATGTGTCCGCGGCGAGGAACTACACCAACTGGCAGGGGACTTGCTACATCGCCCCCCTCGTCGGAGCTATCGTCGCCGACTCCTATCTCGGCAGATACCTCACCACGCTGGCCTTCTTCACAGTTTACCTAATTGTAAGCACACAAAAAGCTTTGATCCATTCGATGCCATGCATACACTGTTAAATGGATCTAGTTTCTTGACAATTCAAGGTTTTTTCCTTTTGGCGCGACCCAAGGGAATGGCTGCGATGTCAGTTTCGGCGTCGTTCCCGGCGGCGTGCACCGGGCTCGACTGCCTGCAGGACGTTGGATCGTCGTCCTCGTCCCAGTCCGCCGTGTTCTTCGCCGGCCTGTACATGATGGCCATCGGGGCCGGCGGCATCAAGCCGTGCGTCTCCTCCTTCGGCGCCGACCAGTTCGACGACGGCGTCCCGGCGGAGAGGCTGAAGAAGAACTCCTTCTTCAACTGGTTCTTCTTCTCCATCTACATCGGCAGCTTCGTCTCCGGCGCCGTCGTCGTGTGGGTGCAGGACCACTGCGGGTGGGTCGTCGGCCTCTGGATCCCCACCCTGTTCATCGCGCTGGCCATCGCGAGCTTCTTGCTGGGCTCCGGCTCGTACAGGGTGCAGAAGCCTCTGGGAAGCCCGCTGGCAAGAGTTTCCCAGGTCGTCGTCGCGGCCGTGCGGAATCGGAATGTAGGTCTGCCGCGTGATGCTTCTCTCCTCCACGAGCTGTCGGAGGTTGAATCAATGGCGGAGTCGGACGGTACCAAGAAATTACAGCATACTCCAGTGCTCAGGCAATTACGAATAGCTTTCTTATAATTTTCACTGGCTGAATCTAAAAAATAAAAACTGATTGAGAGTGTTTCTTGCCCAGTTTTCTGGACAAGGCTGCGGTGGTCTCTTCGGCCGAGGAGCTTTACTCGGATCCATGGAGGCTTTGCACCGTCACGCAAGTCGAGGAGCTCAAGATCGTGATCGGCATGCTCCCGATCTGGGCCACCGGCATCGTGTACTTCTCCGTCCTCGCGCAGTTCTCCTCGACGTTCCTGGAGCAAGGGAGGATGATGGACACGGCGGTGGGCACCTTCGCCATCCCCCCGGCGTCCCTGGCCTCATTCGACGCCGTCAGCGTCATCCTCTTCGTGCCCGTCTACGACAGGGTGCTCATCCCGGCGGCGCGGAGGTTCACCGGCAACGAGCGGGGGTTCTCGGAGCTGCAGCGGTTCGGCGTCGGCCTGTTTCTCTCCGTGCTGGTCATGGCGGCCGCGGCGGCGGTGGAGACGCGGCGGCTGGCGCTGCACCGGGCGGCGGCGGCGCCGATGTGCATCCTGTGGCAGGTGCCGCAGTACCTCCTGGTGGGCGCCAGCGTGGTGTTCGCGTGCGTGGGGCAGTCGGAGTTCTTCTACAACGAGGCGCCGGAGAACATGCGGAGCCTCTGCTCCGCGCTGGGGCTCCTCACGGTGTCGCTGGGGAGCGGTGTCGCTGGGGAGCTACCTGAGCTCGCTCGTGGTGACCGTCGTGTCCGGCGTCACGACGCGGGACGGCGGGCCCGGGTGGATACCTGATGACCTCAACGAGGGCCACCTCGACCGGTTCTTCTGGCTCATCGCTGCGCTTAGCGCGCTCAATCTCGCGGTTTTCGTCTGGTGTGCCAAGAGATACAAGTGCAAGAATGTCTCCTGATCGTAGAAATGCTCTAGGATTTTTTATTTTTTTGGTGTCCTGCAGTATGCAGACGGCATGTAAATTCCTAAACGTGGGATGATTGATTTTTCGTTAATTCCAACACCGGATTGTTTCTTCCGTTTCCATTGATTGAATCATACCGGCATAAGGACATCTCCAGCCGATCCCCTAATAAAAACAAGGGAGCGCCTGGAACTCATTCGACTGAGAAATATATTGGTCTCAGTCGAATGACGTGGTGATGACGTCGTCCGCTATTTGTCTATGCCCGATCACCTGGTAGGCCCGAGCCAGGCTCCTTTCTCCCCCGCACAGAGCCCAATTGGGCCGAATCCAATCCAACCCTTTGCTCTGTTGTTGTTTGTGGGTTGTGGGCCTTTTTTGGGTTGTTTGTTTTGATTGTCCTTTTTGGGCTTTTTTGACTAAAAGGGTGTTTATACTTTACAAAAAAAAGCACAAAAAGGACAAGAGAAAAGCCCGGGCCCCGCTGTATAGGAGCAAGAAAGCTGCGTTGCTTTTTGTTCCTCCCTGTTCTTCTCCTGATCGCAGCACATGCCCCAGCCCCCATCCACGAAAATCACAAACCCTCACCCCAACCCACCCACTCCTCCTCTTTCCGCCTCCAGCCCCAGCCGCCAGGGCACACACCTTTCCCCTCCATAATGGCAATGTGAGCAGAGGAAGGGAGCTGATATGCTCGAAGAAGGCAAGAAGAAGCAAGGAGCAGAGAGAGAAGAGAAAGACAACATGGATGCAGGAAGAGATCAGAGGGCACAAAGCACTCACCAGGGTATGCACGCGTCTCCCCTCTCCAGATCTGGGATTCTTGTCTCTGTTCTTGTATTATCTTTCCCTTTTATTCTTCAGAATTCTATTATGAAAACACAAAAAAAGAAAAAAAAAAGAAAAGTGAATAATAAACATACAGAACAACCCCCATAGATGCAAATTCATAAAAAAACAAGGAGCTTTCTTCCTAGGTGCTGCATCCTTCATATACCTGACTAAAGAAACTCTTGACATTGATTGCAGCCGTTCTTGATGCTTTTGGAGCTTCTCTGTTTGGTTCTCAGGTTAGTGCCTACAAAAAAAGGCAAATGAAATTTTAATGAACATCTGAATCTTGCTTGTACTATTCTGGTTATTTGGTTACAGAAATTTGATGTCTGATCTTTTATACTATTATGTGAAAAACATAAAAAAACAGGGGGGCAAAATAGCCAGCAGCAACAGTGGCTGACTTCTGGTGCTTGGAACCAAGGGCTGCATCATACACACCCCTAGATGCAAAACCAGATGCTTCCTCATGCTTCTATTAACAGAACACAAGGGAATGCCCTGAACATTCCAGTGAGTGCAACTATGCATGGTATCATCAATAGTCAAGGCAATACACATGTATTTCTGGGCTCTTTGAAAAAAAACATTTGCTTTTGAAATTGTCAGTAGACATTTCTGTGAATGTTAAAACTTCTTTGTGCAGGCAAACTTGCCTGTGAACCTGGGTGCACATACTTCAGTGGGTGAGTCCAACCAAGTGTCTACTGCGCTCCAACCCCCTGTAAGTGTTTACAGTTTAGAGAAAAAGGAAGAAAAAAAGAAAAATTCTTCTATGATTGTTTTACAAGAAATTGGCAAAAATAATGATGCAGGAAAACAAAGTCGCTTATGAAGCCCCCATGTCATACATGCAACTCCTACTTGCTGCTGAAGAAGAGGTTCTGTACTAACATACTCTTGTTTGCTTGTCGTGGATAAAAACTGTATTAACTTACAAAAATAAACCCAAAAGAAAAAACATCAAACAAACAGAACTAACTAGAGCTGTTTTAATTTTCAGGGTGCTAGATATGCATCCTCACAATCGCAAGAAGATCGCCTTGTTTGTACTGAGGTATTTTTTTCCTGCTTAAACTTGTGTCTATGTCCCCTGAATAAAAGTTGTTTGACTGTTGTGTATAACTATAAAAAAACTCTCTCTATAGATATGTACATGATAACTGGGCGATATAGTAGATCTTCAGAAGATCCATTCCAAGCACACACTAGGGGTGGAGCTCATCATACATCTGAAGTTGATGACCAGCGTTATGTAGAGCTTGAACCTTTTGTTGACAACCATTTTTCAGAAAGCTTGAATGATTTGAACTGGGACAATAAAATGCAGACAGAAGCAGGAGGAAACAAAAACGACTCTATGGTATCAAATGAGATTTCTTCTGACAATGATTCTGATTCCAAGGATGATCTTTCTCCAGCTTTGTTGCAAAAAGCCTCTGAGATTACTGTTACAACTGCTGGAGAACAAGAGAACAGTGGTGCAGCTGGCGAAGTTCAAAAATTAACACAGGAAGATATACAGATATTCCTTGAAAATGACAGTATAGAAGCTGCTCAGACTGCTAGCCAAGAAGTGCGCAGCCATCACGTACCACATGTGGACATGGTCTTTGATACGGATGATGCAGCTTAAAACTTTTACAATGAGTATGCCTCAATTGCTGGTTTTTCTGTGATCAAAGCATCTCGCTATTGTGGCAAGAAACAAGGAGGCAGTGCAGCAACTCGGGTAACTTTCAAGTGCAATCGGTCAGGAAGAGTAATTGATGAAGAAGAACAAGAGAATAGGAAGAAGAAATGACGTGACACAAGGCAACAGAAGACAGGACAAGAGCCCTATCGCAACGCAAGGAAGAAAAAAGCAAACACCATTGCAATAACAGGGTGTAAAGCTCAGCTCATTCTCACCAAGAAGGATGAGAAGTGGGTGATAACAACCATAAACCTAGACCACAACCATGATTTGAGTCCTCACACAGAAGTGAAATACCTTCGTTCTCATAACTACATGACAGAGGAGGAGAAACTCCTAATCTGAACTTTCAATGCTGTGAAGCTACCAACAAGACAAATAATAGCAATCCTAAGTTACTTGAGAGGCGGGAACACTCCTTACACCAAAAAGCATGTAAGCAATGTTAGAACAGCCATTGGCAAAGAAAGCAATCAAAATGACATGATGCAGGTGCTCACATATTTCAGGAAGAGACAAGCTGAAGATCCACGATTTTACTATGCGTTCAAAACAACTAAAGTCTATGATGACGCAAGTAAAGTTTTGTGCATTTTCTGGGCTGACGGGTATTCTAGGAAAATGTACGAGCTGTACGGAGACTGCCTCAGCTTCGACACAACATTCAAGACAAACAGATACAACCTCCCATTTGCTCCATTTGTTGGTGTCACAGGACATGGCCAGAACTGTTTGTTTGCTTGCTCTATCATAGAGAATGAAACAGCTGCCGCCTTTCAATGGTTGTTTGAGACATTCTTGCATTGCATGGGTGGGAAATCTCCGTCCACAATCATAACAGGTGAGGATGCTGGGATGAAGATAGCTATCCCTTTAGTTTTCCCGCATATCTGCCACAGGCGATGTTTGTTTCATATTAAAAAGAAGGCTGAGGAAAAATGTACTAGGACTTTTGCAGCAAATAAAACACTGCATGATGATTTCAGTGACATCATTCACAACTCTCTGACGGTGGCTGAGTTTGAGGAATTGTGGACAGAGATGATTCAGAAATACAACATTGGGCATGTGAAGTATTTCCAAATCATGTGGAAGAAAAGGAAAAGGTTTGTCCCTGTGTATTTCAAGACGGACTTCTTCCCCTTCATTCACTCTACTGCGCATAGTGAAGGCACCAACACCATTTTCAAGGACAACATCACGTCAACTCACAATGTGATCAGCTTCCTCCAAGAGTACCAGAAGATTTCAGAAACCATACAAGATAAGGAGAGGGAGCAAGAGACTATCACAAGAACAACTTCGCCTACATTCTGGGCACGAAGTGAGCTCGAGATACAAGCTGCAAAAATTTACAACAGAAAGATATTTTATAGATTCCAAAAACAGATAAAGTTTGTGCTGAATTTGCATGTTGAAGAGGTTGAGAGAAATGTGAAATATGAAGTCTACAAGACACCAATGCTAGCTGAAAAGGATTTCAGAACGCGAAGATTTGTTGTGATTGTGAACTTGCAGCAACAGTTGTTCAGTTGTATCTGTGGGAAATTTCAGAAAGATGGCATTGTGTGTTGCCATGTCTTGAGAGTCCTTTCTCATCTCAACATGTCTGTGCTGCCAGAAAAATATTACATAGAGAGGTGGAGGCCAAAAAATACAAAGGACATACAGGACATCCGTTTCAATGTTCCTTTGGAACTAACTGCTGGAAGTCAACACTTAAGGTATACCCTACTATCCATCAGGCTCAATGAGATGGCCTCGGATGGTTCATCAACAAACAGAAAATATCTGTATGTTGTAGCAGAATGTGAAAGGGTGCAACAAAGGTTGAGATGACTAAAGAGGATGAACTTGCAGAAGTGCAACAAGCAAATGTTGACAAGGACACAACAGACACTGATGCAGCACCGCATCCTGATGGCTATGGAGACAAACTTCAAGATCCTGATGTTGCAGTCTCAAAAGGGCGTCCACAAAAAGGACGTTACAAAACTTCCATGGAAAGTTTAGCATCTAAACAGAAAGTCACATGCAGTCGGTGTGGGAAGCCTGATCATTATAAAAGTTCTTGTACTGCAAGTACTGAAGATGTCAATTTGGCTCAGAAAGAAAAAGTCAGCCGCAAACAAACCTCAGGTTTCGCATCAAAAACTTTTCTATTTTGGTGTTACTTAGTTTTTACAGCATTACAAAAAGGTCTTGTAGTTCATTTTATTCATTTTGATGAAAAAAAATTTGCAGCCTCATCTGGGACATCTACAGGCAAGCAACCAGTTGGTGCAAACCCGAGGAAGAAGGCAAGAAAAGAAAAATGAAAATTTGGGTGCTGAAAGTTCAAGAAGGCAAAAAATATGCAAGTGATGACTGGAAAAATGTGAATTCACTCAAGTTTTGGTCGTTTGTTGTGCCACTGAACAAAAAACATGAAGGAACTATGATTATTCATGGAAGATAGCACTTTTGCTACTGTTTTAAGACTGTTTTAGGAAATGCATAAGTTATAAATTTCAGTTGTGCTGGTAGACAAAAACCAGGAAAAAATTTGCTTTCCTGTTGGTGTACAACACTGACCTTAACACAGTAGCTTCCTTGAATTTTTCCATCCGCTTTTTTGCTTGCGCTGTAGAATGTAGATCCCGTGCGCAAAATTTTGAAATCCTGCACCAAAGAAATGATGGGGGAAAATGATAGAAACAAAAGAACAAGGGCAAAAAAATGTTCTCGTTAGTGCCGCTACAGACGACATAAAAATATTAGAAAAAGAGGGATACTGGAAATAATCAAACTTAAAAGAATAAAAAAATAGAAAAGAACACTCTAAAAACGATGTTTCGATATTGATTTGAAAACAACATGAGACATTCCGAATTGTTTTCTGGTTAATGACCAGTTTCTACGACACTGTTATACAACTTGGATTCGCTTTCAAAGAAAAGGAAAATCATATTGTTCCTCCATGTACACCGGACGTTTTGTGATGTTGTTTAACTTTTGTGATTCTTTTTGATCATCTTGCTAAAAAAGACCTTCTTGTAGTATTCCTCCATGCATTACAGAAAATGTTGTAGTTGGTTGGCCTGCTTGACCTTCTGAAGAAGTACAAAAAAAGAACTAGTTAGTAACCTCAGAATGACAGACAATAACAAAAGGAACTTTGTTTACAGTGGCAAATGCAAAAAAAAATACACCGAAATTGGAAGACAGGAGAAAAAGATAAACAATTTTGTATCACAAGTCAAATTGCTAAAAAGAAGAAGAAAAACTATGCTTCAATGGAAGAAGTAAAAACATACCAATTTACCATGCGAAGTTCTTGACGAGTGTTTTGCCTTGATCCTCTGTGTTGTGAATACTAAACAGAATGTCAACAACAAATCTGACCCTTGCGTCTACTACGTCATTCATCGTAAACTGTCGCTGCAGAGGATTTCACGAAGCCCAAGTTTGCATCCAGTTAAGAGCAAAAATCCCACAAGCGTCGCTGTTTTTTTTGCAGAAAATTTAACAACAAAATATTAAAGAAAGATCAAATCATAAAAATGAAAAAAACAGTACTTCTGAATTTATGTTTAGACGAATTAGCTAGTTTTTACCTTCCTATTTGCTTTGGCATGTTTGGGTACTCTACACCAAACTTTCTGAAACCCATTCCTCTCAGATTAGAATCTTCCCATGTTTTTATGAAATTGTTTATCTAGAGACAATTGAAAAATGAATATGGTTAGGAACACAAAAATGAATGGGTGTTGCATTACCAACTTAGTTAAAAAAATAACAAAAAAGAAAAGATTAGAAAAAGTGTTTTAACCATCAAATCTCTGATCCCGATGTGGAATGGTGTGTTCCCTTCATAATATGAATCCAGGAAGACAAACTTTCTTGCTATAATGTCAACAACGAAAAAGAACCAGTGGTCAACATGTACTGACGGAAAGAAGATCTGCATTTTTTGGACACACAATTTGATTGCAAAAATTAAAAACAAAGGATAATAAAAAACCAGAACAATAAAATAGTTTGGTGTAATGAAGCATACACGATCGCTTTCGTGTAGAGGCAATGCTTTTCTAGCTCCATTGAAGCTTCTAAGTGCTTTTCTCTTCATTTCCCTGCTTCCTTCTTCACAATTCCAATTTTCAAGAAAATAATCCTGATTTGTGAAAAAGAATGAAATTTAATTATTGATCTTCCACCAAGAAGTCCAGTAAAGTGTTGTACAAAAAAACCCTCTGTTGAAAATATGTTGAGTTGTGCTTGGATATGAAATTTCTTTGTACTTACACCTAGTGTAGTGAAGAAGTAGTGCGTTTTTTATCTCCTTGGATGATTCTCTCAAAAGAGCATCCGACGGAAAACATTGAAAACATATGCTTCCACGTGACCAGTCGCACCAAATGAATCACCAAGTTGTCCAAGGAAAAGGGTTGTTTTGTCAATCAACACAACCACTTTGCTGCAGGTGGTTGAGAACCAGTATTGTTAGTAAAGGCAACAAAAAAGATCAGAAACCATTCAATCACGGGAAAAAAGTGGAAAACTGAGTGTAGAAAAAAACCTTCTGTGAGGTTCAACTTTGCTTAGTGCCACTATGCCCCTGCGTAGCTCTATCTCATGAGGCTGAAGAGGTCCTCTCTCGTTGTGATCATATGGTTAGGAGAGCCACTTGCTTGGGTGTGTTATCCTTTTTGGAGGCAAATTCTCTTTACCACTTGATGAAGTGCCTAATGGTAGCTTCGTGTTGTATAAATTGTCTGCCGTGTTTACCATACTAGAGCATGAACCATTGAATGATCTCTCCCCCCCAACTTGAACATCCGGAGACACCTACAAAAATTCATACACACACACAATTTATG
The DNA here is from genome assembly GCA_021605145.1 of Aegilops bicornis. Classification (NCBI taxonomy): domain Eukaryota; kingdom Viridiplantae; phylum Streptophyta; class Magnoliopsida; order Poales; family Poaceae; genus Aegilops; species Aegilops bicornis. The sequence goes on from CM038672.1 coordinate 521,738,761, forward strand.
GTTAGTTTGTCTGACAGCAAAAAAAAGATGATGCTGCAGAAAAGGAGATGTCAAAAGAGTTACATAAAAAAGAAAGTTGTTCAACAAATTTACATGTAGGTAGTCACTTACAGGGATTGGTTGGTGTTTAGTGCCTTCTTGTTCATCATTTTCATCAAACTCATCTGAAAAAAGCCTCTTCCCTAAAATTGCTGTTGTTGAATATCTCTGCAAAGTGGCAAATAATGTTGAAAGGACGTGTTCAGCAACCAATCAAAGAAGAAACCAAGACACACTTTTAGAGGGAAGACTCGCACGCATTTAAAAAAGAGCAGATTTTATAAAAAAATAAAAATAGAGGAAATAAGAACATAAGCAACATAACAAAAATAATGATGATACCTTCTTGTGCTTGTGTGTAGGACTTTCAGCGTTCTCACTGTCCCATTTGCCCATTGGGGAGTAGCATGTTGTTGCTCTGTCCCAAGTGTGTGACATGCGTGCAACAGGCGATGTCTGAAAAAAATGGTTTGCTGTATTTTAAAATAAAACACAAGAAAGACTGAGGAGATTAGAAAACAGAAAAAGAGCAAGCAAGAAACGAAAACATTTTTTTTTGAAAATAAGACATACCAAGTCGATGATGCCATCCTTTTCTTTAAACTGTGGAAGAAAGTCTCTGTACTTGCAAATGCCTATGGACACGGGCTGTCTCTGTGCACACTGTATGGAGGAATCTCCTTGCACATCTTGCTCATCCTGTGAAAAAGACATAGAAAAAAGATGAAAACCAAAAGTATTGGAGATTTGGTACATGAAATTTTAGGTGACATACAGAAACTTGTGCACTCGACAAAAGAGATGGTACCTGCAAGGTGTGCCCTTTGATGCCCTCCGTGCTTGTATTCCATGGGTATTTTTTCTTTGCTTCCTACAAATGTAGAAAAATAACTGGGTGAAGTTTGTAGCACAGGAAATGGTGTGTGTGTAAGAAAAATGACAACTCAAAAGAAAAAAAAGCACTAGTGGCTATGCAGAAACAATTACCTCTATTTGAGCATTATATTCTTCCGTGTTCATCTCTAATGGGCGCCACAATTCTGGCTCTGTTATTTGATTCCCACATTCATCATGATCTGGAAGAATTCTGCAGCTAGGTGTCATGTCGTCTGCAAAGAAGTACTTTTGCCTTGCAATGTCTAATGGATGCAAAATGTCCTGGTACTCTTCAATGTGTTGTTGCTTACCATCTGTCCCGTCGTCATGTAAGAGTAGAAAAAAAAAGACAAAAGGCACAAAATAATGAGAAGTGGATTGATGCCAGCAACATGCGAAAAGACAAAAATCATGCGTGATCAAAAAAATTTAAAAAAGTGTAGGCATTACTGTTTGATAGTGGTATGTTGATGTCTATATCAAATTCAACGTGCTTCTTGTAATCCCTGACATGATTTGCAGTGTTTCCTTCTGAAAATAAAATAAAAATAAAATAAGCAAATGAAGAAACAAGGGAGTCTAAAAATTTTATAAAAAATGAAAGTGTTGAGGAGTGATTTTATCGCGAGGCTGAATATGAGAAAAGTTTTTTCCTGGAAAAACACCTTTGTCATTGGTGTTTTGATGTTGCACACATTCAGGAACCACTGCTTGCTTCTCATCTCGTTGGTCCACGGGACTAGTGTCTATGCAATGCTATGTTAATAGAAGAAGCAAGGTTCAGTTAGGTCTATACAAAAAAAGAGCAGACATATCAAAGACTCTGAATGCTGACACTAAGACAAACGTCAAATGAATTCCTCAGAGAGTGTACCTGTGTTTTATTGTTGTTAACAGTGTTATGTTGAAACCCTGAGAATGCTGTCTGTACATCTATTCTAGATACTTCCTTTGAATTGTTAACTTGTGTCGTGCTCATCACTACTTTTGCCAATCTAGCTGATAACAACATGTAGTTCAGGCTAGTGCTTTTCTGTGGTGCTTCTATTTCAATAGGACAAGCATTGATACTGCGCTCGGGGATATTGCTATGTTCGTCCAACATATTTGTGTCTTGGTTGTGTTTAGCAGGGCCAACCTTGTTCATGCTTTCTCCCTGACCCACAACAAAAATATTAAAAGGTATGGTTGTTGTCAGAGTTATATGCAGCGGGCTAAAAAAGAAAAAATAAGACAAAAATTTAAAAAGAAAAAAATAATGATAAAAAAGGAACTCATGTCATACAACCTTGTGGGCTTCTTGTTGCAGTGCAACGCATTCAGCACGCACCGATTGTCCAACTGTTGTTCCTGTATGTGTACATCCTTTACCAATTCCAGAATTTACTTCCTGGCAAATTAGATTACAGAGTTGCATGTTAAATAACAAAAAATATAAAAACGAGAAAAATGTTAGACAACTTCAGGTGTGCTTTGCTGGAGGCGTGGTCATGGTCATAGTCATAATTTGGTACAGAAAATCACACAAAAAATGTGGATTTAAAATACTAAATACAATACCAAAAATACCTTTATTTTATCTTGCAATAATATGTCCTTAGTTGTTGAAGTTACTGACTGCTGTGTACTCGTTTTCATTCTCTTCTTCCTGCCTCTTTGATCTGCCAGAAATATAGGGGGGGGGGGGGGGGTGTTAATAAAAAAAAAACAATATGAATTAGAAGAAATAAAAAATGGTGTAATAAAACACCACTGCCAATTTCAATCCCATTAGAATCAACTCTGATAGTACTGCCAGACCCATTATCTTCGTCGGTTGGCATGTACAGGTGCTCGGATGACTCTAACTTCTCTGTATGTTGAGAGCCATTAAAAGAAGAAGATACAATGCTCAAAGTATCCAACAACACTTGTTTTGCTATCAGTCAAGTGGTCAGGTTTTGATCTTTTACACGCTCCTGGAAATTGAGGAATATATCTTCTTTGATCTAACAAGCAGAAAAAGATTCCACAAAAAATAAATCAAAAAATATATACATAAGGGGAAACCAAAAAATAGCTAAAACTGACTGTTGAAGTTGCTCTCTCAACCAACTCTGATGCATTTTACCTTATCTGAAAAAGAGTTGCCTAAGACCCTTTGTAGAGCTTTTCGGATGTTTGAGTTCTTGGCGGTGCTTGCCCATGCACCGTCAGTTTCTGCATAGCAAGTTTCTGCCTCATCTTTTATCTGACAAAAAAAATGAAAAACAACAAACAAACATAAATAGGAGTAGATGTAAGAAACAAAAAGATACACATAAAACAGAGGAAAAAAATAGCAGAGTATGATAATTACTTGAAGAGCTCCATATAATCCATCTTTCCCAATTAGCATATCACTGAAATGTTTAATGGTTTGTCCTTTCCAGAAACAAACCCTGGGTAATGCTGGTGGAATTGTTATTGATCCAAAATTGTTGAAGTCTAGACACCGAACCTGCAAAATAAACAACAAAAATACAAATGCAGCCTTGAGAATGTTTGATGAGAACACAGTACTCATAAAATAAAAAATTAACAAAAAGTTTCATAAAAACAAAAAGAAGGCGCATACTGCTAGCTGATAAATGCAGCCTCCCAAAGTGGTTGTTATCCGTTTCTGCTTCAGCTTGTCTGTTTGGTACTTCTTGACATAGGCGATATTCCATGTATGGACAAAAGAGCACCAATCAAGATCTTTTGACTTTGACACATCCACAAGTGCTCCCAAATATTTGGTGCTTGGATTTGTGTTGGATGTGGGACACAGGAAGGTTGCTAGTGCGACAGTCAAGAAGCAGCGAAGATAAACGTCGTCAGGAAGCTCTTCCTTTATAATCTTGTTCCCGAAGAAACTTATGGATGGAAGATCTGTTAGCCCAAACAGTGATAGAAACTCTGCTTTCCCAAACCCCTCGTCTAGCACTGTGATCTTTGTTCCGCCTGCTGGTATACCAAGAACTAATGATACGGCTTCAGGGTTGAGAGGAATTGATTTCCCACCAAGTACAATTGCTTCATCTTTTGTGGATATGTTGTCCGCGACCCACTGTGTGAATGGCCGTGAAACTTAACAATCATCTAGCTCAAGCAAGTATCCGAAACCACCGTTCCTAACAACCTCCATCCTATGATTGCTTTTGCACACAACATCAACAATCTTCGCGAAATATCCAATGCTAAATCTGCTGTATGCAGTTGCTCTTTCTTTGTTAATGTGCCGTTTGGCTTTTCCTTTCTCTGCCCCTGTCCTCTGGAAATGAAACAAATAGCAAGCATTAAAAAAACTGAGGAGTATTGTTTTCTACAAAAGATTTTTGGTTATGTCTTAGAAATGATAACAATGAAAAAAACTACAAAAAGCACAAAGTTACCTTCTTCCTTTTTTCTTTCAAAGCACTCCTCTCCTGCTTCCTCTCTTGTATTTTCTGTAACTGTATAAATAAAGGAAACTTTCTGTCAGAGAGTCGAACTTATGAAAAACAAAACAAAAAAGAAAAGAACAATAGCTTCTTCTAGTTCTGAGCACAATTACAAATGTTCTCAGGCCATCGATCAGCATGCCGTCTGATGCGTCTGATTCTGTCATATCAACTATAGTTTGCTCCTCTTGTTCATTCATGCTATCATCCCCTGAATCATCTTGTTGTCTGTAGTTGTTTGACTCCAAAGCCTCAGGAATAGTAACTTTGCTAGGAACCTCCTGTTTAAAAAACACACAATAAAAAAACCGAGTTAAAAAAAGTTATGGTGTACATTGAGAAAAACTACAGTACTAATTAAACAAAAACATCGACTATTTAAAAAGCTGAGACTACTACTCGGAAGGAAAAACAAAAGATGAAGCCATCCTCTCTAAGCATTTACTCATGATTTGAAAAAACTTTGAACAATGACTGATGATCAACTCTCTGATGAAAAGACAGATTACTGAAAATTACCGAAAATGATGTTTTCAAACTATCTGAACATTGACTGATCTTCCTCGTTTGTCAGCTAGCTGAAGTGATTTTGTAGAGTTACTGGTCCCTATTCAGGAATACATTTGACATCAATGTTATTCGCTTGTGCGCAGACAAAAGCAGAGTGGGTGGAACGCATGTAAAGTCTATCTGGTAAATATATGCTGCACTAATGATGCACTTATAGTCGGGCAGGCAAAGCAGTAGGCATAATAGCTTGAGGAAGCCCTTACAAAAAAACTAAGAGATATGATATCAAACTGCTAAAAAATAAAAAAGATGATCCTCACTAAATACTAACTGCTGAGTCACAGTCTCTGAATATAAAATGCATGCTCTCTCAACAAATTAGAAAAACTGAAAAACACAATGTTAGCTACAACTTAATTAGAGAGTCAATTCTGAAAAAAAATATCTCACGAGAACAAATCATACATAGTTACACACATAAACTAACGACTATCGCCCCTCACCTCCCCTTAGCCTTTTGAAAAAGGATTCCATGATGAACACTGTGACAAAGAGTTTCGAGTTGGATGGCCACAAATACTGACTGATTTTCACGAAGAGAACAAAACAAAAACTGCAACACACTTATCCCTCCTGCATTCATTGCTAGCTGGGGATGGAAACATCAATTCAAAATGAACAAACAAAAAAAATATGCCAGCTCCCATTTCATTGCTAGCTGATGACCACATCTTGGCTCAAAGCTCTGTCCATAAGCAAATTAACCAAAATAATTGTATATGTTCAGTATTTGCATTTCTACCGTGGAGGCTTCAAGGACCAAGATAAAACAGAGCATACAAACATCAAGGACCCTACAAACATACACACACAAAAAAGTGTCAGCTAGCAATTGCCTTAGCCTTCAAAAGACACACTGATGGCTAGCAATTCAGAATTCAGAATTCAGGGTAAAACACTGACGGCTAGCAATTCCTTAGCCTTCAAGGGCACAACTAGCAATTCCTTAGCCTTCAAGGACACATGAGCCGACTTACAAAGTCAGGGTACATACTGCCACGATGAATTAGAGTTGGACGGCCACAATACTGAATGATTTTGACGATGTGAACGAACAAAATTAAGCAGGTTCAGAGAAGGGGGGCGCGAGGGGGGAGAGGTGTGCTCCTCACTAGATTCGGCAGCTCCTCAGCTGTGCGGAACTCCGGGACGGTGGGGACGGCGCACGCCGTTGGCTTGTTGGCGGCGCAGAGGTCGTGGACGTCGGGGACGGCGCGCGATGCTGGCTTGTCGGCGGTGCAGAGGTCGTCGACGATGCTCATGCCGTGACCGTCGCCTGCCGCGCGGCGCTCGCCCGCCATGTCCGTGGCGAGTGCCTCACCCGTCGTGCGGAGGTGCACTGCGCGGGGGGTCCTCGCCGACCAGCTCGGTCGACATGGCCTTCGAGGTAGTCGCCCCCGTGTCTTCCTCCTCTATTCCACCTCCGCCAATTCAAACAGTGCCAAAGGAAAAAAATGGACAGAGTAAATGTGTCGGTGTGGATAATTATGAGAGATCCGTTGGTGCTTTGGGATATCTTGCAGAAAACCCCCTGGAAAACTTAAAAACTGATTCAATTACGAAAATGATGCTTCCCTCCCTAGCAGCAAAAAACCTTCTAGTTTGTGGTTTGAACTAGCAAGTAGGCAGTGAGAAAAAACTTCAAAGGTTGCGAGACAAAAATTACAAAATAAAATGGAACATTGAAAACAAACTACAGAAATTTTGAGTTGAAAAAAGAAGTTGTTGTTGAGGTTTTTGAGTACTACGGGAGATGGGACTGATTGCTACTAGCGGTGGATAATGTGCTACTGTGAACATTTTTGTGTATGTGCGGAAGCTACCTTCTACAATGCCTTTTTCAAAGTACACTACGCCGTGTGAATATCTCTAAAAAAAGTGTGACTAAATAAAAAATAGTTACATGCTCTAAATTAAATAATAATAGCTATTTTAGAACAATGTTACAAAGGAGTAAATCACCTCTAGAACTACAAACACTGTGTATGAAAAAACATTCATGAATTTTAAAAGGAATTAGCAAATTAAAAAATGTTCACAAACTAAAAAACGCAAACAAATACAAAAATTTATCATGCAAAAACATCCACAAATTTGTACTCGCCCCGTCTGTGCCCAGCTCTCTCTCCCACAGATTCAAACAGTGCGAGTCGACAAAAACTGAGCCGCACAATTTAGGTGCTATCCGTTGCAAATTTGGACATCTTACAGAAAACTCCTTAGGAAAATGAACAATACAGTTGTGTTCATAAACTTGCATGTATGGTCCTACAAAAAAATAGTTAGGTTCTTTGGGTAAAATTGTGCGAGCCAACAAAAATAGAGTTATGCAACTGGGGACACTGACAAACAAACAAAACCCCTAGTTTGTGAGTCGATGGTTGGCTTGCAACTAGGGGCACCGACAAACACACACATACCACTAGTTGTGAGACAATGTTTGGCCATGAATAAACACACACACACACACACAACCCTAGTTGCGAGTCGGTGTCAACTTGCAACTAGGGCCCCTAGTTGCGAGTTGCGAGTCGATTGCAACTTGCAACTAGGGGTCCTCAACAAAAACACACACACACACACACTAGTTGCGAGTCAATGGTTGAGATGCCACTGGGGGCCCCTTGATAGAAAGACACACACACACACATCCCCCTAGTTGTGAGTCGATGGTCAATTTGCAACTGGTGGCCACGAATAAAATACAAACACACACACACACACACACACACACACACACACACACACACACATCCCTAGTTGCGAGTCGATGGGCAACTTGCAACTAGGGGTCCTCAACAAACACACACTAGTTGCGAGTTGATGGGGAACTTGCAACTAGGGGTCCTCAAACAAACACACACACATCCCTAGTTGCGAGTCGATGGGCAACTTGCAACTAGGGGTCCTCAACAAACACACACTAGTTGCGAGTTGATGGGGAACTTGCAACTAGGGGTCCTCAAACAAACACACACACACACACTAGTTCCGAGTTGATGGTTGAGATGCAACAGGGGCCCCTTGACAGAAAGACACGCACATGCACACACTTCTAGTTGCGAGTCGTTGTCAACTTGCAACTGGGGGCCATGAATAAAACACACACACTGAGGGAGTCCTGGACTAGGGGGTGTCCGGATAGCCGAACTATCATCACGGCCGGACTCCAAGACTATGAAGATACAAGATTGAAGACTTCGTCCCGTGTCCGGATGGGACTTTCCTTGACGTGGAAGGCTAGCTTGGCGATACGGATATGTAGATCTCCTACCATTGTAACCGACTCTGTGTAACCCTAACCTATCCCAGGTCTATATAAACCGGAGGGTTTTAGTCCGTGAGGACTAACAACAATCATACCATAGGCTAGCTTCTAGGGTTTAGCCTCCTTGATCTCGTGGTAGATCTACTCTTGTACTACCCATATCATCAATATTAATCAAGGTGAGTAGGGTATTACCTCCATCGAGAGGGCCCGAACACAGGTAAAAACATCGTGTCCCTTGTCTCCTGTTACCATCCGCCTAGACGCACATTTCGGGACCCCCTACCCGAGATCCGCCGGTTTTGACACCGACATTGGTGCTTTCATTGAGAGTTCCTCTGTCGCCACCGATAGGCCCGATGGCTCCTTCGATCATCAATAATGACACGGTCCAGGTGAGACTTTTCTCCCGGACAGATCTTCAGATTCGGCGGCTTTGCTGCGGGCCAATTCACTTGGCCATCTGGAGCAGATCGAAGCTACGCCCCCGCCATCGTGTCAGATTTGAAGTTTGAACTACACGGCCGATGTCCGCGGAGACTTGATCTTCGCCGGATTCGAGCCGCAATGAGCGGCGATGCCGCCCTCGATGGGCATGATCTAGCTCTGCAGCCGAGCAAAGGTCCTGAGGCCGCACCAAAGATCCGCTCCGACCCTTAATCCGGAGCCGGATTCCCCGATCGAGGACGAGTGGTTGGACACCGCCTCGGGGCTACGATCTCACGACGATTGAGCCGAACTCCATCTCTCGTCTTTGCGAAGACCTTGACTCTGTGGTGCGGACTCCTCTCCGGACTCTGAACCCTCAGCGCCCCCGCCAATCGAATCCGATTGGGCGCAGTTATGGAGTTCATCGCGGACATCTTTCAAAGACTCGCCCTTTGGCGACATCCCGAATTCACTAAAGTCTCTCTTTCTTTATCCGGAGAGCCCTGGCCGGTCTGCGGACAGTAAGGTTGGGATACGGACGACGATATTCAATGCCCACCCACCACCCACTTTGTAGACACTGTCGATGATTTAACCGACATGCTCGACTTCGACTCAAGACATCGACGGTATGGACGACGACGCCGGAGATTTACCAAGACCCAAATACCATGTGGCACTGGAAGGCCACCTCGTCATATGACATATACATGGTGGACATCCCAAAAGATGGGAACGGCGATGGAACAACGGAGGATGACCCCTCCAAGAAGCAACCGAAGCGCCGACGTCAGCGGCGCCGCCCTAAATCCCGCCATAATAAAAACGGTGATTCCGGCATGGGAGATAATAACACCCCGGACAGTGCCGAAGACAACCCCCTCCAGCAGGACTCAACGCAGGAGGAGGGAGAAGCAAGTCCGCACGACAGTGCGGCAGAAAGGGAGGTCGAGGACGATAATTATGCGCCTCCCTCCGAAGATGAGGCAAGCCTCGACGACGACGAATTTGTCGTGCCTGAGGATCCCGCCGAACAGGAGCGTTTCAAACGCAGGCTTATAGCCACGGCAAGCAGCCTCAAGAAAGCAAAGAACAAATTAGAGCTGACCAAGACCGCTAGGCGGCTGGATGGATCAAGTCCTTGCACCAAGAGTATGAACTCGAACGCCCCTACAAAAGCTACCCCAAACGCAGGCCATTGCCTCGATCAGAGGAGGAAGCACCCAAGTCATCAGCGCACGACATGGCAGACTGGCCACCCCGTGGCGGATGTAGAAGCCTCTCGCCCTCCGCTCAAGCCACACCCCGACGCCGCTCAAAAAGTACCAAGGCACGGAAAACGCGCCGGACTTAAGTAGATATATTGGAGGATAAGGCAAAACATACAAGATCGATCTACGGATCGCGTGGGCCTAACGACGCGGGATGATTACCGTCACGGATATAGCAAACCCGCCGGGCGAACACGATGAGACAAAGCTCGTATGAGATACGCCGTGATATAGCCCAATACTGTAGGCGCCAAGACACCCACTATGCTTCACAGATGAAGTAATGGATCATCAAATCCTTGAGGGTTTCAAACCCGTAAACATCGAATCATACGATGGTACCACAGATCCTGCGGTCTGGATCGAGGACTATCTCCTCCATATCCACATGGCCCGCGGTGATGATCTACATGCCATCAAATACCTCCCACTCAAGCTTAAAGGACCAGCCCGGCATTGGCTCAACAGCCTGCCAGTAGAATCAATTGGTTGTTGGGAGGATCTGGAAGCCGCATTCCTTGATAACTTCCAGGGCACATATGTGCGACCACCAGACGCCGATGACCTTAGCCACATAATTCAGCGGCCTGTAAGAATCGGCCGGACAATTCGGACACGGTTCCTAACAAAGAAAAATCAAATCATTGACCGTCCGGATGCAGAGGCCCTTGCGGCATTCAAACATAACATCCGCGACGAGTGGCTTGCGGCACCTAGGACAGAAAAGCCAAAATCCATGGCAGCCCTCACAACACTCATGACCCGCTTTTGTGCGGAGAGGACATCCGCTAGCTCAAGCAACAACTTGGCCAAACACCTCGATAGTTCGGATACCAAGGACAGCAATGGCGGTCGCTACGCAACAAGAACAAGCGCCGCATTAATGGCGAAAATGTCAAGATACGGCCAATGCCGGATTCAGAGGCTCTAAACCCGGTCCGGAAGAAGCCATTCAAAAGAAATACCTGTGGTCTGGCCCAACTTGGACCGAATACTCGATCGCTTGTGCGGATACATGGCACCCCCGAAAAATCAGCCAATCACACCAACAGGATTGTTGGGTGTTCAAGCAAGGTGCAAGTTAAGTGCCGAACTCAATGACAAGGGCTGCATATAGCGACGACGAGGAAGAGCCCGGCCACGAACAATAGAGGATGTAAGGTTTTCCCACACAAGTGCGGACGGAACATGATATACGCAACCCACATACCCAAAAGGGAGCGGAAGCGTGCACTAAGGGACGTCTATGCGATGGAGCCAGTCGCCCCAAAGTTCAACCCATGGTCTTCCTGCCCGATCACCTTCGATCGAAGGGACCACCCCACTAGCATTCGTCACGGCGGTTTCGTCGCATTGGTCCTTGACCCAATTATTGATGAATTTCACCTCACAAGAGTCCTGATGGATTTGCGGTAGCAACTGAACTCGCTTTATCGTGATACAAGGTCGCAAAATGGGCATAGACCCTCAAGGATTAAACCTACAAAGACGACCTTTAAAGGCGCCATACCGTGTAGAGGCCAATTGTACGGGCTCAGTTACACTCGAAGTGATCTTCGGATCCCGGATAACTTCCGGCGAAGAGTTAATCTTCGACATAGTCCTGCTCGCGGCGGCTATCATGCATCGCTTTCGGACGAACCGCATTTGCAAAGTTCAATGCGGTGCCGCACTACGCATACCTCAAGCTCAAGATGCCAGCCCTCGAGGAGTAATCACGGTCAATGGAACATCGAACGCCTTCTCCAACGGAGGAGCACACGACGGCCCTCACGGCGGAGGTGCAAAGCAGCCTCTCACGGCAATTCTCGAGTCCGGCCACTAAGCGTCCGGACATCGCCAAGCGCCGAGTAACCTACAACAAGACCGCTCGGCACGATTCAAGCATCGCCAGAGTAATCCGCCCCAACCCCAGCTCGCGAAATTGCGACAAGATTACGCTGCAGACATAACTACGCTCTGGAGATACCATGGGCATAAGGGGAGGGGCACGACCACGGCACGCCCGGAATGCGGCTCAACCGCACCAGGGGCTCCCGATTGTGTCATTCTTTTTCTTTTTTCCTTTTTTCTTCCTTTTTCTTACTCTCAGGACTCCGTCTTCCAGAAGTTCTGTTCGGCACTAGAATCGCCGAACTCACGATGCAACAGCCAGGGAAGCAGAAAGCCACGTCAAGTGTTCAGGTGGTCTCTATTACAAGCATTATACCTGTTTTACATATCATCCCGTAGCTTACCCTCGAGGGGACATGTTAGATAGTCCCATTCCTTGCTTATCGCACTATTTGTATCGCCCCGCCTTCATTGCAGTACCTTTTGAATAAACAATGCATAGCTTTTGCCTATTATTGCACTCTTTTCTTTATCTATATATATGTTCATTTCATGACATGTTGCACCCAGACACTGCACGGCCAATACACCAGGGGCTTAAGTACCCCAAAATTATGGTGTGATAAGTCCAACACTTTCACAATCAAGGCACCCGAACTTATAGCATTATATGAATCGGCTCGAATCATGTCTTGGGTCAAGAGTTGGGTTTGCCCGCTCCGTGTTTTGGTACCTTACGTTACATTATATCGGTTAAGGTAGCAGGAGAACCATCGCGATTGTGCCCTCAGCTTGAGCTGGGTCGAGCACCTCGATGGAGAAAGCTAAACTGCCGTCATGATAGGGCGAGAGCGATGCGTTGTTCGAGAGGTTTTTTCGGGTCCCTAAAGACTTATGCCGCTTAGAGCGAGGAACCGGAATTGTCCGCCAAGGCGTGGATAGCGCACCGAACTCGGTCTTCCTGATACTAGGGGCTTCACGAAATTTAAAATTATAGAATTCTATGGCTAAGTGAAAGTGTTCAAGCATTATAAGTCCGGTTGCCTTGTTCGCTATGCTGAGCGCCTCCCTAGATGGACCCAATAATGGGAACAAGAGTTCTCAAGTTTATCCCGAACACCCCAAAGACTTCGTGGCATGGGGGTCAAGCCAACGACTTGCCATCTCTCAAATTTAATAAACGGCCGCACAGAAGGTAATATTTTAAATTAACAAGCGTTGCTTAGCGCATATGAACAAGTTTTCAGCGTACAGGATAAAAAATGCGAGTCTATTCAAAAATTAGATCTTTGGAGCACTCATCCGCTATTCAAGGCACCCTTCAGAGGCCCTCATAGTACATTTCGGCGTATGATGCTCCTTGCCCTTCGGTGGCCGTCTGTCACAAACTTCTCGCATCCAAATTGCCCCGATTGCACTTTAGCACGGCAAGGGCCCGACGGACACCTTCAATGCAGACGTAGCGCTTGATGACATCAATCCTGGACAAAGGCCCACCAAAACCGTGACTAGCCCAAAGTAGCTCCTGTGCATGGCTTCTAATGGCCACAGCCTAACTATGAGGCCCTTCATGGCCTGTTCGGCGACCTTGTGGAGCTCGACCACCGCTTCACCGGTCGCTTAGGGGCACCGGATGTCCGGCCTCAGATATTGAGACCGAACACCTTCTCCGCTGAGCTCCCTCCTTGGCGTGGTAGAATGCGGCAAGATCGGACACACCACGGGCAGATCTGCGAATGCTCCCCGGAGAGCTCAATCCAGGTAAGTAATAGGTAATTCACTTTCACATGCTTGCTTTGCATAAAGAATGCCTTACCCGCGCTATCTTCTTTAGCGATTCAATTTCTTGAGGGCTTTTTGGGCCTCGGCCTTATCACTTTGGCACTCTCAAGAGCCAAGCAAGCTCGGACTCTCGGGTCTTTGAGTCACGCTCCAAACTCTCGTGTTTTTCCACGAGAGCACTGAGCTCTTGCCGCACCTCCGCCACCGCGCCTCCCCTTCTCTCGCTCGGTGCGTTCGCGGCCGCTTTGTTTTCGACCCACGGACACCGCCTCCTTGTGGTCGCCACCTCGCTCAGTGGCCCCTGCAGCACTCCATGTTATTCCTGTTATTTTTGCAACCAAAACCTTTTCTATAAGGTATTTCTTTAATAAGGTATTACTTACCTTCCTTGTCCTCGAGCTGCTTCTTGGCAAGGCCGAGCTCGTTCTCGGACGGCTCGAGGCTTTGCTTCAATGCATCAACCTCCGCAGTCAGTGCGGGAGAGGTCAGCAGCGTAGCCTGCATTCCCATATTGACATACTTACGTTAGACTCCTGCGTATATCTTTTTAGATCCTTAGTCCGGCTTTTCTTTCCGAACACCGAACTAAGCATCGAGGCTACCGCCTATGCGGTAATATTTTTACATATTCTAAACTTACCTCAAAGCCCGTTAGAAGGCCAAGATATGCTTCCTTTGGCCACCGCTTTTTGGCGGTTCTGAATCGTCCGGATCACCGCACTCATAACAAGGCGGTGCTCCTCCTGATGGAAGCGCTATTAAGCGCCTCAAGAAGCTATCCGGTGCCTCCGGCCGGACGAGACACGGCGTCTTACCCTTCTTGCGAAGGGACCGCTTGCCGACTCGGAACGGCGAAGGTTCCGGCATGGAGTCCGGACGAGGTTCGGGTTTAGAGCCCCTGGGGGTCTCGCCCCCCACGCGCCTGGAGTCCGGGAGGTTGCCTTGCGGCGCCTCCTGCGCCACCTCCTCTTGACCAAGCCCCCCTTAGGGCCCCACCTCGGCGTCGTCCGCAGCGCGAGGCGAGGAGGCGGTCGAAAGCGAAGTACTCTCCATTTCCGACGAACCCAGGGACCCACTCGATGAAGAGGCGAACTCGCCCTTGGGCGGGCTGCACGATTGTTCGACATTAGAGAACACTCCGCAATAATAAAAAACCGTGGGTATCCGGACACTTACGATCTCGCCAGGGGCTTGGCCCTTGTTGGCCAATCCTCCTCGTCGTTGTCGACGTTGGTGGAGAAGTCCGGAGGAAGGGTTCTTCCCTTCTTGGACCCTCCGGCCTCCCTAGTTGGGGCGGCCTTCCTTTTCCTCTCCTCCCCCGTTGCGGGAGAGGCTTATTTTCCCCCCTCCTCGTCCTCAGGAGAAGATTCTGCCTCAGAATCTGACAGCACCTGGCGCCGGGAGCTCCTTTGAGTTCCCGTGGCCTCCTTTCGCCTTCTTCTCCCAAGACCACATGGGTACCGGAGCCAGCCTGGCTAATCGAAAGGCGTCATTGGTCTTCCCAAGAAGGAGCTGCATAATTAATCTGTCCTGCACGCCTTCAGCCCCCTGTCAAAGATTAGGGAGTTTTAGATCCCACATAGAGTCAATCTATGAAAAAAAGAGTCCGTAGAGGGTAAAATAACTTACCTCGCCGGCTTGACGTCAGCGAAATGTATCCGCGATCTTCGATGGCGGATGAGGGAGCCTCGACGCCTTGAACAAGACTCTTCCAGGCATCTTCGTACGTCGTGTCGAAGAGCCTATTTAGAGTCGAGTGTTGTGCCGAATCGAACTCCCACAATTTGAAGGCCCGTTGTTGGCATGGGAGAATCCGGCGGATGAGCATCACCTGGATTACGTTGACAAGCCTGAGATTCTTGTCCACCAGGTTTCGGATGCATGTTTGGAGTCCGGATATCTCGTCTGAATTCCCCCACGTCAGGCCCATTTCTTTCCATGATGAGAGCCGTGTGGAGAAGCCAGATCCGAATTCGGGGGCCGCCGCCCATTTGGGGTCGCGCGGCTCGGTGATATAGAACCACTCTGATTGCCACCCCTTTATCGTCTCCACAAAGGAGCCCTCGAGCCATAGGACTTTGGCCATCTTGCCAACCATGGCACCTCCAAGATTCGCTGACGGCCGCCCACTACCTTCAAATGACGTTGAAGATCTTCACCATAAGTCAAGTGAGGCCGGAGGCAGAGGAAGGTTTCGCACACGACGATGAACGCCGAGATGTTGAGGATGAAATTCGGGGCCAGATCGTGGAAGTCCAGGCCGTAGTAGAACATGAGCCCCTGCATAAATGGGTGAAGTGGAAAACCCAGTCCGCAGAGGAAGTGGGGAGAAACACCACCCTCTCATGGGGCCTGGGTTGGAATAAGCTGCCTCAAGATCGGGCAGCAGGCGCTGGCGTCGCCGGACAAGTATCCGCCTCCCACAGCCTTGTGATGTGCCCTCCGTGACGGAGGAGGCCATCCACCGCCTCCCGCCTCCGGACATAGTTGGAGAAGGTTGAGGTGGGGTGTGTGGACTTGGGCACTGGAGCTTGAGTGCGCGGAAATGGATAAGCAAAGGAGGAAGAAGGCGTAGGTGAAAAAGGTGGACCCTTATCCCCTTATGTGGACGGACGAAGCTATGTGTCCCCCACCAGCCTGGTAAAACTCGCTTATCTCCCAAGCGCCGTAATCAATGGCGCGGATGGGTTACCCACGTCCGTATTGATGAGAATCCCGGAATAAGGGGACACGATCTATGCTTTGATAAGACGTGGCAAGGAAACCGCCTCGCTGAACGCGCTAAGGTGGAACGGTAAAAACGATTCATATAAAGGCCAGGCCGTGGTGTGATGTCACGCCGCGGAATACGTTAGCAGATCTGTGCAAAAAGTTATTCTCTCTACGGTGGTATGTGGAACTTGTTTTGCAGAGTCGGACACTATCCTGGTGTTCAAAACCTTCTATGAAGTATTCGGAGGAGGAACCCGCCTTGCAATGCCGAAGACAATATGCTACTGGACTCGTCGTCATTGAAGCCTGGTTCAGGCTACCGAGGAGTCTGGACTAGGGGGTGTCCGGATAGCCGAACTATCATCACGGCCGGACTCCAAGACTATGAAGATACAAGATTGAAGACTTCGTCCCGTGTCCGGATGGGACTTTCCTTGGTGTGGAAGGCAAGCTTGGCGATACGGATATGTAGATCTCCTACCATTGTAACCGACTCTGTGTAACCCTACCCTATCCCAAGGTCTATATAAACCGGAGGGTTTTAGTCCCAGAGGATCTAACAACAATCATACCATAGGCTAGCTTCTAGGGTTTAGCCTCCTTGATCTCGTGGTAGATCTACTCTTGTACTACCCATATCATCAATATTAATCAAGCAGAGTAGGGTATTACCTCCATCGAGAGGGCCCGAACCTGGGTAAAAACATCGTGTCCCTTGTGTCCTGTTACCATCCGCCTAGACGCACAGTTCGGGACCCCCTACCCGAGATCCGCCGGTTTTGACACCGACGCACACACACACACACACACACACACACACACACACACACACACACACACACATCCTAGGTGTGAGTTGATGTGCAACTTGGAACTGGGGACCCTCGACACACGCACACACACCTCTCCCCTAGGTACGAGTTGATGGTCAGCTTGCAACTAGGTGCAACGAATAAAAGACACACACACACACACACACACACTCACTCACACCCCCCTAGTTGCGAGTCGATGGGCAACTTGCAACTGGGGGTGCTCAACAAAACACACACCCCCTAGTTGCGAGTCGATGCTTGACATGCATATGGGAACCCCCCTTAAAAGAATGACACACAAACACACACACACACACACACTCACACCCCATCTAGTTGCAAGTTGGCTATCGACACGCAATTGGGGACCCCCAACACACACACACACACACACATCTCCCCCCTAGTTGCGAGTTGATGGTCAACTTGCAACTGGGGGCCAAGAATAACACACACACACACACACACACACATCCCCCCTAGTTGCGAGTCGATGGTCAATTTGCAACTAGGGGCCATGAATAAAATACAAACACACACACACACACACACATCCCTAGTTGCGATTCGATGGACAACTTGCAACTAGAGGTCCTCAACAAACACACCCACACCCACTAGTTGCGAGCCAATGGTTGACATGCAACTGGGAACCCCCCTTGACAGAATGCCACACACACACACACACACCGCTTTAGTTGCAAGTTGGTTATCGACATGCAATTGGGCACGCTCAACACACACACACACACACACACACACACACACACCCATCTAGTTGCAAGTTGGTTATCGACACACAATTTGGGACCCTCAACACACACACACATCCCCCCTAGTTGTGAGTCGATGGTCAACTTGCAATTGGGGCCAAGAATAAAACACACACACACACACAGAGACACACGCACACACGCACATCTCTAGTTGTGAGTTGATGGGCAACTTGCAACTAGGGGTCCTCAACAAACACATAAACCCCCCTAGTTAGAAGTCGGTGGTTGAGTTGGAACTACGGGCCCTTTAAAAAAGGCACACACATGCACACACTCCTAGTTGCGAGTCGGTATTGACATGCAACTAGGGACCCACAACAAAACACACACACACACACACACACACTCCTAGTTGCGAGTCGGTTATTGACATGCAACTAGAGACCCACAACAAAAAAAACACACACACACACGCGCGCACACACATGCACATCCTAGTTGCGAGTCGATGGGGTCACTTGCAACTGGGGAGCCTCGACACACGCACACAGACCTCTCCCCTAGTTACGAGTTGATGGTCAACTTGCAACTGGGGGCAACGAATAAAAACACACACACATAGACACCCCCTAGTTGCGAGTTGATGGGCAACTTGCAACTGGGGACCCTTGACACACGCACACAGACCTCTCCCCCCTAGTTACGAGTTGATGGTCAACTTGCAACTGGGGGCAACGAATAAAAACACACACACTCACTCACACCCCATCTAGTTGCAAGTTGGCTATCGACGCGCAATTGGGGACCCCCAACACACACACACACACACACACATCTCCCCCTAGTTGCGAGTTGATGGTCAACTTGCAACTGGGGGCCAAGAATAACACACACACACACACACATCCCCCCTAGTTGCGAGTCGATGGTCAATTTGCAACTAGGGGCCATGAATAAAATGCAAACACACACACACACACACACACACACATCTCACCCCTAGTTGCGAGTCGATGGTCAACTTGCAACTGGGGGCCAAGAATAACACACACACACATCCCCCTAGTTGCGAGTCGATGGTCAATTTGCAACTGGGGGCCATGAATAAAATACAAACACACACACACATCCCTAGTTGCGAGTCGATGGGTAACTTGCAACTAGGGGTCATCAACAAACACACACACACCCACTAGTTGCCAGTCAATGGTTGAGATGCAACTGGGGGCCCCTTGACAGAAAGACACGCACATGCACACAATCTAGTTGCGAGTCAGTGTCAACTTGCAACTGGGGGCCATGAATAAAACACACACACACCGCCCCTAGTTGCGAGTTGATGGGAAACTTGCAACTGGGGACCCTCGACACACGCACACACACCTCTCCCTAGTTACGAGTTGATGGTCAACTTGCAACTGGGAGCAACGAATAAAGCATACACACACACTTACACCGCCCTAGTTGCGAGTCGATGGGCAACTTGCAACTGGGGGTCCTCAACAAAACACACACCACCCCTAGTTGCGAGTCGGTTATTGACATGCAACTAGGGACCCATGACAAAACACGTACACACACGCGTGCACACACACACACCCTAGTTGCGAGTCGATGGGGTGTACCTTGCAACTGGGGAGCCTCAACACATGCACACACACACAACCCCTAGTTGCGAGTCGATGGTGTAACTTGCAACTGGGGAGCCTCACACTACAAAAAAATACACTTCCGTGATGATACGTGTTTGTCACAGAAGGTCGCGTTTTTTGTCATGCATGTACATCCATGACAAATTTATGACAGAATCAAGATAGTCATACCTTTGTCGTCAGAGAAGTGTTCCATGACATTACCAAAATTATCATCACGGAAGTGTCCACTTCCATGACGATAAATCCCGCGTCCGTAAGTGCTTTTCGTCAAGGGTGACCGACACGTGGCATCCACCGTAATGGAACGCCGTTAAGCTATCGGGTCGGATATTGGATCCGATAACCCGTTAATGTACCACGACCAATGCCGATTTTCCACGTGTAAAATTCTCGTTATCGACGGATCCACGTGTCAGCTCCGCGTTGGCATAGGTGTCACTCATCCAACGGTCGAGCTGGGCCTATGATATGTTGACACGTGGACCGTCCAACAGAGGCCCACAAAGTTTAAATGGGCCGGCCCAACCGAAGGCCCATAAGATTTAGCGGACCATAATGGGCCGGGCCAGCTAAAGGCCCACAAAATTTAGCAGACCACAATGGGCCGGCCCAGCTAAAGGACTACAAGATTTTGCAGACCATAATGGGCCGGCCCAGCTAAAGGCCCACAAGATTTTGCGGACCACAATGGGCAGCCCAATAAAGGCCCACAAGATTCTGCAGACCATAATGGGCGGCCCAAATAAAGGCCCAACATTCTCTGTCAAATCGGCCCGTCAATCTACGGCCGTCCTAAACTTGCCATCAACGCGGCCCATGGTCACTTCTGGCCCGTTAACAGTCTGCTAAGTAATTGGGCCGAATCACGGCCTGGTGTATTTCCGGCCTGTTAAATGTCCGGCTTCATTTGGGCCCATTTACAGGTCATCAAAACTTTTGGCCTGTTAGAGGCCCACTATAGATTTGGGCCACTTTCTTCCTGTTTGTCATTTTCAGCCTGTTAACGCCGGACATAAACCATGGGCCATATGTGGCCCAACGTCATATCGGGCCCATTAACGGCCCATATAAAAATGACGCTAATCTAGCCCGACTGAAGTTCCGGCCTGTTAAAGGCCCGTGAATTAGGTCGGTGCATTTACGGCCCGTCCGAATTTCGCTCACAAAGATCCGTCGTAAATGGGCCACCATTTCGGCCCGCTAAGTCCAAAGGTTATTTGGCACAATCAGGCCCAATCTCACTTTCGATCTATTAAAGGCCCATGTTTTTATGGGCTCAAGATATTTACACCAGAAGCGGCCTATTTTTACCGAGGGCCCAAAATATGTTTAGGCACATTAAAGGCCCACTATGGGCACAGCCTACCGTAAAAATATGAAAGCTTATGCCGATTTAGGCCCGTGATATTTTTAGTGGGCTACATGTCAATTTCGGTCCGTAATCGCTTTTAGCCCAATTGGAATGGGCCCGGCAGATGTTGGCATGTTGGGCTCTGCCAAGTTTTCGGCGAATACATTACTAAGATAAACCTACACTATACAAAAATAGCGTCAGAATTATCGGCACTGGGCAAGATCATAAATGTTGTATCACAACAAAATAAATTCCAACCATACAACAAAAGGCACATTGGCATAAAGTTTACAAATCCTTCCAGATAAAAGCACCATCAGATGTATAGAAGCACAGATCATTTGACCTGAATGCTAATGTTTCAGGCTATAGAATATGATGGAGCATCACGATCTCCACCTTTTTCTGCCATTGCTCTTGAACAACGAAGCGAATGTCTGGTAGTCTGGTTTCAAAACCATTCATATCTTGACGACATTTCTCAATCACTATTCTTGTTTCTGAAACAACGTCCATTAGGGATTGGACTTGTGTCTGGAGCACAGATATATCACTCTCATCTAGCGGTGAAGATTTTGTTCGATGGCGATTTGGACGAGGTTACCTTGACAACCAACCTGCATTACGCAGAAGGTGCTTTTTGCACTTTGTTAGTGGAGAGATCTTGGACCTTGCAAAGACAGAGGTGACATTGTGCCCTGTAGTAGCCTCGTTACCTTCGGTGGTTGTGGCTGTTCAATCATTTGTTCCATAGCTTCCTAAAGTTTGAACTTGTAGATTAGTGTAGGATAAGTTACTAATGAGACAAAAACAAACAAAGTAGGTTAAACATTTATACATAACTTATTTTGGTGAACTACCGTAATACATTAGCATGTATTGTAGTGCCAACTACATAATAAAATCACTTTGAACATATGTCCATGTAGCATGCCTCTTTGTATTGTCTATTTCCTCACATTCGTTGACATCTAAGGATAAAGAGACATGGTTTAAAGTAGGATGAACATAGTATGACATCATTCATATCATGGGCAAACAGATATAAAACAAACAACCTATTTTATCATTGTGTGCGCACTTGAACATAACAACTAGATTACAGATCAAGACTGTTGGGATATGACTATTTGTGTAAGCCGCCCAGGAGGGGTCGGGTTACGCAAAGAGAGACTCATCAGAAGAAGCCCAAGACCAAGCATGAAGATGGCGGTTCAATAAAGGGTCTAAGGCCCATAGGCGACTTAAGGCCCATAGTGATAAACCGCCATGATGGCATGACTTGTATTATAAGGTAGAATTAACTAGTCACCGAGCCAGACACTTTCTATAAGCCGGCCGGGACTCTGTAGGCCGCAGGGCGTCAACCCGTGTATATAAGGGGACGACCCGCTGGCGTCTTAGGGCAAGAAACAACTCATCGAGAGCCGGGATAGCATATCTCGCTCCCTGGTTATCAAAACACCAAGCAATACCAACCCAACTAGACGTAGGCCTTACCTTCACCGTAAGGGGGCGAACTAGTATAACCCTCTTGTGTCCTTTGTCCCGGTTAACCCCTTTAAGCTTCCTAGTTGCGATGGCTCCATGACTAAGTCCTTGCAAGAGGACATCTGCCGTGACAATTCCACGACAGTTGGCGCCCACCATGGGGCCAGCGCACGGTGGATTTGAGTTCTTGAAGGGCAGCTTCGAAGGGCTCAAGGGATACGTGGTTGGCCGGATGACCAAGAGTCGCGGCAAGATCTACATCGACGACGAAGGCTGGGGCCCCGACGCCGGCTCAATTGAGTACGGTGCGGGTCCCCTTGCCGGAATCCACGTCTTCATCGGCCGGATTGGTGAGCCGGGCCCTGAGCCGGACAACTGCACCGACCTCGTCGAGACGGCTCAGCGTGCGAGACCCGCCCGAGCTCAACCTGTCATGAAGCATGCCTTCGTGGGCTGCGTCCACGGAGAAGAACTTTCTGAACGATCTAAAGATGGTGGTGAGACGGTCGTCCCCTCGGATGATGATTTGTCCGCCGGTTCAACAGATTTGTTATATCAAGTACAAGATGGCGTGCTTGGGGTCTGTTCCGATGGCTCTAGTATTCCGGACCCCTATGAGCCGCCAAGCTGGGCAGGAGTCTTCATGGCTGGGACTCAACCCGGCGAAAACTCTACGGCTGCTGCGGCAATAACATCCGGGTCAGGAGCGGCCGGGGCAGGAGGCCCTGTGCGCCCGCCGGCTCAGATACTGATGGATCTCATGGATAAGCTTACGGCCCTGTTAACCGCCACGGTTATTCCTGCAAATAGAGATGAGCATAACACGGAGGTGGCACAAAAGTGCGGGAAGCGATAGCTCGAGCCAAGGAGGCCTTGGAAGCCGAGGACACCAAAGTTAGCTACTGAGCAGCGGCTTTAGATGCACGCGCGGCCCAATGCTCCAGTCAGAGGCTTTCCAGCTTAATATGAGCCTGAACGCATCTAATGAGGTAATGAGAAGGAGGCACCAGAAAACTCAATCCCATTCGCCTCTGGTTTACGACCCTTGGAACCTTTTCGCTACACCCGGTGCCGGCCCTAGCAAACCGCCCGGAGCAAATCAGTTCACAACAGCCGGAGCGGGGGGGGGGGGGGGGGCTCAGCTTCAAGAGATGGCACCTCCGCATGGGAGTATGGCCTCGCCCCGCTATGTACCAATACCACCAGGTCACTTTTCCAACCCCATGGAGAACTTAATCGCAGCATCGGCGTGTTTGGCGGCTCTCCCAGTGGACGGTGATGATCCGACAGCGGTGGAGACACGGAGGATCAGAGAACTTATTCAGACGGCCTGGCGCAAAGAAGAGACCTATTCTTACAGGGGCATGATTCATTCAACTCCTCCGCCTTGGCTAGCACCGCCTCGTCAAAACCGGAGTCCGAGTTACAGCAGCACATGGAGTCGAAGCTTTGTCAAGCAATGCCCGCGTGGTAACCAGCCCGGTGGCTATAACCGGTGCAAGACCGAATACGCCAGAGGAGGGCAATGAGCGGCTCGATTAAGCGGCTCAGCGGCGGCTCATCAGGATCTCCAGTATCCGACGACTTACATTGGAGCAGGAGTGGCTACTAGAACCGCCGGTGTTCCTTGTTTGGTGCCGCTCTGCCGGGATGTACGTCTAGCCAAGGACTTCAAGGGACCTCGACAGGTACCGAATTACACGGCCGACTTACAGCCCGGAGCATGGATCGAAAGTTACGAGATGGCCATGGAGCTACTGGAGGTCAGCGATGCAGCAATGGCTAAGTACTTCACCATGATGTTAGATGGAACGGCCCGGTCTTGGTTAAAGGGGTTGCCGCCCAATTCCATTAGCTCATGGACAGAGCTAAATGCCCGGTTTATCCAGAACTTCAAGGACACTTGCAAGCAATCTATGTCAATTGTGGACTTGACCAATTGTAAGCAGGAGGAGGGTGAATCCACAACTCATTGGGTGCGCCGGGTCAAGGAAATAATACATTCGTCCGATAAGATGGATGCCGGCTCTGCAGTCCTCATGTTGGAGAAGAATTGCCGCTTTGAGCCGCTGAGGCAGAAACTGGGGCGCTTTAAGCGTGATTGCAATCATATGGGTACGCTGATGGTGGCTTTAGTCAAATACGCTGATTCTGATAGTACCAAGGATCCCGCGTCTGATGAGGAAAAGACAGGGAAGGGAAAGAAGAACGGCAATGGAAAGGGTCAAGTGACATAACCCGGCAAATCAAGGAGGCAACAAGCGTAAGCCGGAGGGTAACCCGGAGTTTGTGGCCAATGCCAATGCACAGGGTAACAATCAGAGACGTACGGGAAAACCGCCCCCTCAATCTGGCGGGTCAGGCCCATCTCTTGAGCAGCTTCTCAATTAGCCTTGCCCGAGACACGACACTCGGGAACGACCCGCCACCCACTTATGGAAAGATTGCGCGATCATGAAGGCTTTCAAGAATTCCAACATGTTTGATGGCAATCATGGATCAGGCGGCGGTTCAGGGGCCGGCAGCTTTCATGGCCCGGGCGGCGGTTCAAGTTCCGGCTTTCAGGGAAGTCAAGGCGGCTATAATCAACAGCAGCCTGGTCAAGGGGGACAAGAGCAGCAGCAGTCGGGTTATCAAAGCCATCCGAAGCAGCTGAATAGTGGGTAGTATCATGTGTTCACCACTAGTTTATGCAAGAGAGACCAGAAGGTTCGGAAAAGGGTCGTGAACTCTGTGGAGCCGGCAGTTCCCTGTTACTTGAGGTGGTCAGAGCAGCCTAATTGTATGGAGCAGGGAAGATCACCCGCCCCGGGTTGATAATCCGGGTCAGTTAGCCTTGGTGGTGGCGCCTCAGGTCAGTGGATATAAGTTTACCAAGGTACTCATGGACGAAGGTGGCAGTATCAACATCCTCTATTACGAGACCTTTCAATGCATGGGTTTGACTGACAAGGATTTAAGGACGTCCAACACCGTTTTCCATGGCGTGGTGCACGGTAAGTCGGCATACCCGGCCGGTAAGATTGAATTGAGGTGGCCTTTGAAGATGAATATGATTCCAGGGCTGAGAAATTGACGTTTGAGGTAGTCAAAATCAAGAGCCCGTATCATGCTCTGTTTGGACGACCGGCTTATGCCAAGTTCATGGCACGACCATGTTATGTTTATCTGCAGCTCAAGATGCCAGGTCACAAGGGCACCATCACTGTGCATGGGAGTCGAAAGGTAGCCTTGGAGTGTGAAGAAGGCGACGCGGCTTATGCTGAGTCTGTTTGTGCAGCGGAAGAGCTAAAGTTTTATCAAAATAATGTTGACCCGGCGGATATGACCTCTTTAAAGAAGCCAACTACGAGCATGACCCGCGTTGAAGTTTAAATCGTCATTGAAACAAAGCTTGTTGACTTTACTCCAGCGACTCTTCCAAGCAGTTCAAAGCGGTGCCAACTTGGATCCTAAATAGGAAAGCGCGCTCATCGAGTTCATCCGTGAGAACCGGGACATCTTTGCATGGAAACCTTCTGACATGCCGGGTGTCCCGAGGGAACTCGCTGATCACACTCTTAATATTGATTCAAAGTATAAGCCGGTCAGGCAATTTCTTCGATGGTTCAATGAGGAAAGACGGAAAGCTATTGGGGAAGAGGTCGCCCGACTCTTAGTGGATGGGTTCATCGTGGAAGTTTTTCACCCGGAGTGGTTGGCTAACCCGGTGCTGGTACTCAAGAAGAACGTCACTTGGCGGATGTGTGTGGATTACACGGACTTAAATAAGGCTTGTCCGGCTGATCCTTTGCCTCCCCGTATTGATCAAATCATCGATGCTACGGCGGGTTGCGAAGCGATTGAGCTTTTTGGATGCTTACTCGCTATCATCGATCAAAATGATGCTTAAGGACCAGGAGAAGATGACTTTCATCACTCCGTTTGGAGCCTTCTGCTATGTATCTGTGCCATTTGGGCTCAAGAGTGCCCAGGCGACTTATCAGAGATGTGTACAAAACTGTCTCCACAGTCAATTTGGGCGCAATGTTCACGCTTATGTGGATGACATCATGGTGAAATTCAGGGAGAAGGAAACCTTGATATCTGATTTAAAGGAGACCTTTGATAATCTCCAGGTTTATAAGATGTTGCTTAACCCAGACAAGTGTGTGTTTGGTGTACCGCAGCAATCTTACGGGTTTCCTGGTCTCAAACAGAGGCATTGAAGCTAACCCGGAGAAGATCAAGGCGATCACCTCCTTGGCCAAACCGGTGTGCATCAATGATGTTCAACGACTGGCGGGTCGTGTTGTCGCTTTAAGCCGGTTCATAAGCCGGTTAGTTGAGAAGGCCCTGCCGCTATATCAGATGATGAAGAAAACAAATGCTTTTGTTTGGAGTGATGCTGCTGACGCTGCCTTTGAGGATTTAAAGAGGCAGTTGTCTGAGCCTCCGGTCCTTGCTGCTCCCATTGATAGAGAGCCATTGCTGTTATATGTGGCTGCTAATGCCCGAGCCGTCAGTGTGGCCATCGTGGTGGAGCGCAAGGAGGCTGGCAAGGAGCATCCGGTTCAACGGTCGGTTTACTACATCAGTGAGGTGCTCATTGAGTCCAAGCAAAGGTATCCACATTGGTAGGAACTTGTTTATGGAGTGTTTATGGCAAGCCGGAAGCTGAAGCAGTACTTCCAAGGTCATCCTATCACTGTGGTAAGCTCTGCCCCTTAGGAGATATCATATGTAATAGAGAGGCCACAGGATTTAGTCGCCAAGTGGGCCATTGAGCTTGGACCCCATGGTTTGAAATACATGCCTCGGACTGCTATCAAGTCTCAAGCCCCGTGGATTTTATCAATGATTGGACAGAGTTGCGAGCACCGAGGAGAAGCCAGATAACACATATTGGACTATTCACTTTGATGGGTCCAGGCAGTTGGAAGGCTCGGGGCCTGGAGTTGTTTTAACTTCCCCTCGAGGTGACAAATTTTGTTATGTGCTCCGGCTTATGTTTCCCTGTACTAACAATGCAGCTGAGTACGAGGCCTTACTCCATGGTCTTCGGATGGCCAAAGCGATGAATTTGAGCCGGGTAAGGTGGTTGGGCGATTCAGACCTCGTAGCTCAACATGTGTCAGGCACGTGGGACTCCAAGGATCCCCTTATGGCGGCTTATCATTGTGAAGTTAATGCTGTGGCTGGACCCTTCAAAGGTTATCAAGTGGAGCACATTGATCGGAGGAAGAATGAGGCGGCTGATGCTTTAAGCTTACCGATCTCGGCAGAAGCCGGTGCCGCCTAACACCTTTCTTGATGTTTTGCATAACCCTTTTGTCAAAGTGCCTACAGAGGAAGAACTAGCGATGCTGCACCCGGAGGCACAATGGTGGCAGCTCTCCACGCTTATCCCAGATTGGACAGTCCCATATTTGGCCTATATGACCCGGGGAGAGTTGCCTGAGGATGAGACCTTGGCAAGACAAATCATCAGGCGGTCCAAATCTATGACAATTGTTCATGGAGAATTGCATCACCGCAGTGTTACTGGGGCGTTTCAACGTTGTGTGTCGCCTGTGGAGGGTCAGGAGATACTTCGTGAGATCCATGAAGGAGATTGTGGTCATCATGCCAGCTCAAATCTCGGGTGGCCAAGGCTTTCCGTCATGGTTTCTATTGGCTGACGGCTCATGCTGATGCGGAGGATCTGGTCAGCAAATGTGATGGATGTCAAAAATTCTCACGACGAGCTCATGTGCCGGCTCAAGAGTTGAGGATGATTCCAATTACTTGGCCGTTTGCGATGCAGGGGCTTGACATGGTTGGACCTTTCAAGAGGTCTAAAGATAAAAAGACACACCTCTTGGTGGCGGTGGATAAATTCACAAAGTGGGTGGAGGCAGAGCCGGTCAGCAAGTGTGATGCAGCCATGGCGGTTCAGTTCATGAAAAGGTGATCTTTCGCTTTGGTTTTCCACACATCATAATCGATAATGGTACTAATCTCTCCAAGGGTGCCATGGAAGAGTTCTCACAACGAGAACATATCCGGCTTGATGTTTTGTTGTTGCTCACCCTCAATCTAATGGTCAAGCGAGAGAGCTAATCAAGAGATCTTGAAGGGCATCAAACCCCGGCTCTTGGTCCCCTTACAAATGAACTCCGGGTTGTTGGGTGGAGGAGCTACCCTCGTACTATGGAGCATCAACACAACGCCTAACAGATCTACGTGTTATACACCTTTCTTCATGGTGTACGGAGCAGAGGCAGTTCTGCCAAGTGACATCCGGCACGACTCACCCCGCGTGGCGGTTTACGTTGAGGCTGATAACGAAAAAGCTCGTCAGGATGCACTTGACTTGTTGGATGAGGAGCGAGACTTGGCAATAGCCCGCTCGGCAATTTACCGGCAAGACCTGCGCCGCTATCACAGCCGCCGGGTTAGAAGCCGAGCCTTTCAGGAAGTCGACTTAGTGCTCCGGCTCATCCAGGATCAGTCTGATATGCACAAGCTATCCCCTCCTTGGGAAGGACCCTTTGTGGTCAAGAAAATCTGAACAACGGGTCATACTACCTCATCGATGTTCGAGAGCACAAAGACTCACGTAAGTCGGAGGAAGAGACCCGCCGGCCGTGGAACATAGCTCATCTTCGGCCTTACTATACTTGAGCCACCGGCTCTCAAGATATATATATATATATATATATTTTCTTTTTTGGCAATGTATATATTATATAAAGCAATAAAGCAGGACCGCTTTTCTTTTCACCCTCAAAGGTTTATATATCTTCTTTACCAGGTGTTGGAAACAACCAACAGGGATCGGATCATATCTGAATCCGGCTTTCCCTTTGGTCCGGCTTATGATCATATCTGAATCTAGCCATGGTCACTTGGGGGCTTCCTGTTCAAACATAGGTCATATTCGAACCAAAGAGAACATAGCTGTCGATACCCAATTGATCGGCATACCGCCAAACCCATTTGGGGGCTTCTTGATCATATTTGAATCATAGCTTAACCCCTTTGGGTCTGACGTGGATCGTATTCGAATCAGCGTCATTAAACAACTCTCATCGTCACTTGGGGGCTTCCTGTTCAAACATAGGTCGTATTTGAACCAAAGAGAACATAGCTGACAATACCCACTTGATCGGCATCGCCAAAGCCACTGGGGGCTATATGATCGTATCCGAATCTTAGCTTAACCCCTTTGGAACGGTTCACTGATCGTATTCGAATCAGAGGCCTTTTAAATTCAGTTTATTATTCATTATACTTTGTAAAGCGTAAATGTTATTAAGGGCCAGGTGAACATCATATGTGCCAATTTTCAGGAGTTAAACTCACTATCATGATTTGGGTCACATAAGCCAGCGAGAATACCAAAAAGATCGGAGGTATGCTATTGTGATTATAATCATAAGCCGGCCTTTATATGATGTTTTGATTCATACTCTGGGTTATCAATACCTTATGTGACCCCGGATGCGATGAGTCGCCAAGGGAATTTTGTTTTGTTTTATACGCAGGATAAAGCAAGAAAGTTTTAACATCAAGGAAAGATCAACATAAGTCGGAAGTATATAGCGATGGCGGCTCACGAAAGTATTAAGCGCCACAAACATGCGCGAAGGCATGACAAAGTTGAGAGGTTTTTCTACCCTATTACAAGACTCCCCGAGTCTGAATAATGAAGCATTGTTTTTGCAAAGTCATAACGCCTGGCGGTTCACTCCTTTGGTGGGCTTGAAGATTCCGGGTTATCCTTCTCCGCCTCTCCGTCTGCTGCCCTGTCCTGGAAGGTTGACGAGGTCCAGTCAATGCCGCTTAAGGCTTCAAACTCAGCTTCATCATCTATTAAACCGGCTGGGTCAACTTCAGGGGCAAAGGTGTGCTTACGAGTTGGAGGGATCAGGCTGACGTCATCATAGTGAGGTGTTGGAATTCTCCGGTTCTCGTTATCATAGCCTACCGATACTTGGTAAGATCAATATCATTCCCAATGATGGTAGCCACAGGACGTCGACTCTCACACAGCGGTAAAGTCTGCTTCGTCGAATACTGAGCCGTCTTCCTTCAAGTTGGGATATCCAAGAGCAACGCCCGCCAGTGTCTAACTGGAAGCAACGCCTTGGCCCGGCTTAAGGCAGCTATGGCCCCGGTTCTGGCAGATGCCCGCCTTAGCTCTTGAATCCGATGGGGTAGTACGGCAAGCCGCTTTAGCACATCTTGCTGGAGATGGGGAACGTCATTTGATAAAGCCACAACGGCCAAAGCACGTTGTGATCCGGCGTACAGCTGCTTCACCAGAGTGTAAACCGCCTTTAGCTTGATCAGCATGTTCTGCTTGAGGTTTGTGTTCCTGGGGCCTGCGTTTATACACATAAGGTGAGCCGGAGATGACAATTAAAATAGTCATCAAAGGAAGGATTGAGATATTCAAGGTTATATATAGTAACTTATCAAGATTGCCGAGACCATTTGAGATATCTGGCGCTTTAAGCCGGACAACTCATTGTTGCTTCGCAAGTAGCGTTCTCATTGTCTCGCCCGGGTCACCAAAGTGAGGCCTTTTCATCAGCCCAGATTTTCTTCTCCGCATCAAAATTCTTCTTCAACTTCTCTTGTTCGAGACGCTGAATGCAAATTTGGAGTTGGCCTTTTGAATTTCAAGTTCTTGAGCTGCCAGCGGTTCTTCGTGTTAGCAATCTCGACTCAAATTGACTTGTGGTGGCCTGCGTTGATGCCGGGTTATAATCAAAATTATGGTAAGATATCATTAAGTCCCAAGCACTTTGCAAGCAAAGGTACTTGACACTTGGGGGATAATGTATGTCAAGAAATTTAATGTACAATGCCGGTTCATGAGAATTAAGTCCCAAGCACTTTGCAAGCAAAGATACTTGAGACTTTGGGGCTAATGTGTATTGCAAATACAAGGTATCATGTTACAACCGGTTAAATATTTTCATATAAACCGGACAAGGCAAAGGTGCTAAGGTGTTTCTAAGTCTACAAGATATTCATTCATAATCAATAGACTTGGGGCTGATATAGTAAGTATGATTAAGGAAAGTAGCATAAGTTGTACCTCAGATTTTTGCTGTATTTGTTTCACCATATTAATTTCCAGGTCACGGCTGCTATGTACTTGATTGATATAGCCAGAGAATATATCTCCAATGCTCAAATTAGTATAATCTGCAATGTCTAATTTGGCCTTTCACGCCCAAAAGCTCTTCTTTGGCGAGAACACTTGGCAAGGACGGTGGGCTGACTTGGCTCGACAAACCGAGTTTTGGTAATTTCAACCTCCGGATCAATTGTCTTGACCGGCTAGGAGTTTCCGGTTTATCAGAGCCGCCAAAAGTTTCTTCAGCGGGCGGATCAGAGGATGGTGCTGGAATTTCATAAGTCGGTTCAGGCGGCGGTTGATGAGTGGAAGTGTCAGGGGCGGCTGTTCCGAGTTCCGGTTCAGTTACTACCGGGTCTTGGGATGGTTTATTCTTTTTTGCCCTCTTACTGGGCTTCACTTGCACACTGTGGACAAGGTAGAAAGGATGAGTACAAAAGCATGAGTAAGGTACAACATAAGGTAAACAAAGTTACATTACCCAGGGGCGGTTTTGAAAGCCGGCATGTTAGATTGCATAGACTCGCCGGAGGAAGGAGAGGTATCCTGATAATTGGAGTCAGATGAATTGAGAGGTTGACGAATTAAACCCGCCAAAGGGTAAACAGAACGTAAATCAGAGATAACCTCACTCGACGCTTCTCGGTTACGCCGGGTAAGCCGGAGGAGAGCTCTATATCCTTGCTGGTCCGGGTCTGCCTCCGGCTTTCAAATTGCTGTTGCTTCAAAAGAAATTGAGGATCTTGGTAAGCCAAAGGATGTGAAAATCTTACTTCCCGAGTCACTCTTCGAATTTTCTGACGCGGCAGGGGCTCGGAGTCGGAGGAGATTATAGTTACCTCTTCCTCGACGGCTTGGCTGTTCCCCGTATCCTCCTGGAAATATTAAGGGTCAGCAAGGTGATGATAACGAGTCAAGGGAGTTAAAAGTTACCTCTTCTTCGTCGTCAGAAGTATCATCCAATTTAAGTAAATCGGAAGCGCTTGGCTTCCATTTCCTTGAAGTTCCTGTCTTGGCGGCTTTCCTCTCAGTTCTTTTTGCCGCTCTGGCTTGTTTTGCCGCCTCATGGTCGTATTTGACCTTCCAGAAGTCGCCATCGGCCCGTGAAAATGATAAAGGATTATGAGTAAAATCAAGGTGTCAAATAATAAAGAGTATTCATTGAAGTTGATGGCTCCTTTGCTGGGGCTGGGTTCTTCTTGCAGAAGGGAAGTAAGCCAAAGGCGTTACTAGTTACTGTGCCCTCTTTCAACAATGTCTGGGTTGTAGCCTCCACCACATCATCTGGTAAGTCGTCGGGACTATGACGCAGTGGGTCATTCTTCTCGCCTGAGTAGGTGCACATTAAGCTGGGGCGGCTTAACGGAATCAGCCGCCAAGAGACCCAAACCCGGACCAGGTCGGCACCATCTAAGCCGTTTCCCAAAAGAGCTTTGATTTTGCTAATGGTGGGAGCAAGTGGCAGACGCTCAACAACAGTCAGTTTATCCGGCAGCGGGTGGTTGGATTCAAGGAGCAAGGCGCGAAAGCCGGGCAGAGTATTTTCGTCAGCCGGAGAAGTATCCTCGCAGTAGAACCATGTCTGATTCCAATCCTTTGGATGACTCGGCGATTCAAGATAAGGAAAAAGGCAATCTCTCCGCCGCTGAATCGAGATGCCACCAAGTTCGAGACTCGGCCCGTTAGGCGCGTTCGTTTCTGCCGGTTTAAGTAAAACAATTCCCTGAATAAAAGTATGCTAGGTTCTTCTCCAAGGTACACCTCGCAGAAAACTTGGAAGTTGCAAATATTTGACACGGAATTGGGCCCGATGTCACAGCACTAGAGCTTGCTTGTAACTAGTGGCATTGCATCCATGCATCATGTTTAGTTTTCATGAAATTTGAAATGGGGATTGCCTAAACCCTAGCATTAAAGGAATTCAAATAGGCTCAACCAAAAAATTATTTTTTCAAAGTGAACCCAAATGGCCTTCAAAAATGTTCACCATTTTTGGAAAAATGCCGAAACAAGAACTGAGATGTTGCACATTTTTCCATGACATTTGGATCTTTGAATTAAATCATAAGTATTTGAATTTGGACATTTAAATTCTATAAAATATTTTAAATGTCCAAATACTCCTAAACTGAAATGTTCCATGTTAGATATATTCTATACATTGGGCATGCACAGTTTGGTGATTTTTGAAAGTGCCTGGATATTTTTAACAAAGCCCTGAAAATTACAGAATAATAGAAAGCTGAAATAAATAAAAAAAGAAAGAGAGAGAATCCTACCTGGACTTACCTGGCGCCCACCAACCGGCCCAGCTCCAGCGGCCCAGCCCACCACCGCCTGGCTCCCTGTCGCCTTCCTCCTCAAGGCCAAGATGGCGGGCGCGTGCTGCCAGCGTGGCCACACGCCGGCCACCTCCTCCCTGCCTGGCTGCCTCCTCCTCCCCCTGGTGCCTCCATGCGTCGCCACGCATCACCCCAGGCCCTCTCGCCCACTTCCTCGTCCTCATCCCCTCCTCTCTCTCGCTCTGCGCCTCGTGCCCGAGCGCCACCATCGCCACCGACGCCGTTCACCGCGGCCACCGGCCACCCCTCGCCCTGCCGCTGGGCTCAGGAGCTCCGCCTCGACCCCTTCTTCCACCCCATCGATCCACGGCCCTCCGGAAGCCCTGCAGTGTCGTCCTCAAGCTCATCTCCAACCTTCGGTCGCCGTCAACCTCATCATCGATTCGCCGCCGTTCGTGCTTCCCCGAGCTCGCCGACCAGCCCTACACGATCCCCGTGAGCTTCTACACCGTTTTCCCCTTGTCTCCGCGACGTTTGCTAGTTCTAGTCGCTGCTTTGCCGATGATCAAACTCCGCCGCCATGACTGCGCCGACGCGTGCCTCCGGCCACCTAGTGGCCCGGTATCGTCAGGTTTCGGCTTTCTCCCCACGCTGCATAGAGCACGTAGGTGCCCCGCACGAGCCTCCCCGGCCACCGTAGCGTCGACCCCGAGCTCGCCCGAGCTCCGGCGACCGCCACGGTCGACGCCGGTGACGACTCCGGCCATCTTAGGCCCAGCCGCTGCCACTACTCGACGCGGACGAGCGCCCGCGTCACGTAGAGCCCCTCCGCCTCTCTTTTGGTCGCCGGAGGAAACTCAAGACTCTCCGCTGCCTCGGCTCCGGCGGCGATGAGTCAAGGGTCAACTCCCATGAAGTTGACCCGGGTTTGACCATGGTTTGACCTGCCCCGTGTGTCACTGACGTGTGGGCCACCCCCTGACATTTTAGTTAGTATTAGTTTAACACTAATTAACCTAGGTTAGTTAGCTGATTAGTCGCTGACTAGTGGGCCCCGGCCCCACAAACAGTTTAGTTAGAATTAACTTAAGGCTAATTAACTTGGTTAATTAGTTGTGCCACTGACCAGTGGACCCCGCTGGTCAGGTTTGACCCGGACCAGCCCTGTTGACCTGCTGACGTCATGCCAACGTCATGCTGGCGCAGTAAACCCTTTTCTGGATTTAATTTAATTCAGGAAATTCCAGAAAATGATTCAAACTTCTAAAAATCATATAAAATCAACCGTAGCTCGTAATGAAATAATTTATATATGAAAAATGATCAGAAAAATATGAAGAATCTGTTTATGCCATGATCATGCATGTTTGAACAAGTTAACCTCACTGAATAGGATGAATCATGATTAGGGTAACTTATGAACTAGCATTTGGAGTTGGAGTTTAACCTTGTTTGAATTCCACTTCAATTAACTTGGCTAGATATTGCATTAGGTGAATTCAGTACCTTAACATGACATGTCATTCATGTGAATGTGCATTGCATTGATTGTGTTCTTTCTCGGTTGCGGTGTCATCCCTCTCGATAGACGTGGTTCCGACGATTGTTCGATGACACCGATGAAGAACTATATTATCTTCGTAAGTGCTGTGCAAGCAAAACCCCTTGTTCATTCTGATATAATCCCACTCTCTCGCTCCTGCTCTATTTTACTGCATTAGGACAACAACGATTCATGTGTTACTTGCTTGTAGTCGAACCCCTTTATCCTCTACATGACTGTCATTCCACAAGAATTCAGATGAAACCCACTAGCATGAGTAGGAGTTGCTTGAGCCATGTTGTGCCTACTCATTCATGCTTGTTTGTCATGCCCGCTACTGCTTAGAGTTGAGTCAGTCCGATTCATCGGGATGAATCGGAGGTGTGTGAACATGTCCCACTGTGTGTGAGCTAAGTGTGTGAACACGATTTGGTAAAGGTAGCGGTGAGAGGCCATGTAGGAGTACATGGTGGGTTGTCTCATTGCAGCCATCCTCGTGAACTGAGTTCTGTGTTTGTGATCCATGAAACAGTTACTACCACGCATTGGGATCCTTAATTGACCCTCTCGGCTTCTTAACCACCCTTGTTCCCGGTCCGGAGTTGCAAGTAGTTTCGTGTATGTAGCATCTTTGGGGGCACGCATACGCTGACCATAGGGTTGGGTTGTGTTGCGGTAGGCACCGGTCTGTGTACCGATTCGCCCATTTGGTGTCTCGGGAACCCCGCACACATCGTTCGGGCTGTATGGGAAACCTCGGCGGACTCCCAGGATGGAACCCGAATAGGCGATAAACCCGGACTAGGGACTTGAGTGTTTAGGTAGGTCGTGGCCGACACCCACGTTGGGCTTCCGCTTGAAGGTTGCCGAGTACATGTCGTGTAAACGGCGGTAAGCGGTGAGAGCGTGTGAAGAAGTACACCTGCAGGGTTAATATGATCTATTCGAATAGCCGTGTCCACGGAGAAGGACTTCTGGGTTGCCTATATCAGTTCATAGACAAGTGAAAGTGGATACTCTAAAATGCGCAAGATAAGCGTTCTCGTAGGGAGACGGGAGCGGGTCCATAGTGGTGTATTGATATGGTGAATATGTGGACTCGTGTGCGCCACCTCAAAAGAGTTACTTGCAGTCGTAGTTCAGGATAGCCACCGAGTCAGAGTTGGCTTGTTGCAGTCAAACTCCACCACCCCCCTTTGTTGATAATGATGCGTATGTAGTTAGTTCGATGTAAGTCTTGCTGAGTATGTTTGTACTCACGTTTGCTTATTTTATGTTTTGCGAGAGACGTCGGTCTCACTAGTAGTTCCGCTTGGACTTCGACGCTTAGCTTGTTACCTCAGCTACGATCTTGTGCCCTCGGCATGATCTCGGTAGATAGTCGGGCTTCTCAGCCTTTTTCATTTACAGCTTGTCTGTACTCGGACATGTTTAGCTTCCGCTTGTGCTCGACTTGTATGCTCGAGTGTTGGGTCATGAGACCCATGTTTGTAATATCTCGCTCCTCGGAGCCTAATGAATAAATATTTGAGTCAGAGAGTTATGTTGTGATGCCATGTTGTATCTACACATATTGAGCATATTGTGTGTATGTTTGAAATGCTTGGTATGTGTGGGATCCGACAAACTAGTTGTTTATCCTTGGCAGCCTCTCATATGGGGAAATGTACTCTGCTTCCGAGCGATAGCGATCCGCCTGACCAGTTCACGGAGTCCTGCTAGCCCAAAGCACTACCGCTTGAACACTTGATTGGCGGCATGTGTTTTACTGCTCCTATATGTCCGTCTCCTTCGGGAAATGTCACGCAGTTGTTATTCGAGTCCTGGCTAGCACCTTTCTGACCGGGATACCGAGTCCTGTTAGCCCAGTGCTACAGCCCGAAATTATACGTTGATGACCGACATGCTCGATGTGATTCATGTATGCCTCCCCCATAGGTTAGCGCCGCTTTGGGTTCACGACTAGCCATGTCGGCCCGGTTCTTTATCATATGGATGCTAGCGACATCGCCATATACGTGAGCCAAAAGACGCAAACGGTCCCGGCCATGGTAAGGCGACACCGTGGGAATACCGTGCGTGAGGCCGCAAAGTGATACGAGGTGTTACCGGCTAGGTCGATGTGATTTGGAATCGGGTCCCGACAGCGTTGGTATCGAGCCCGACCGTCAGAGGATTATCAAGCCAAACCGGTCAAGTTGTGTCTAGAAATGCTTTAGTTATGTAAGGGAATTGATTGTGGAAGGGAACGTAAGGCTCTTTTTACTCCTTATACCTCATGGCCTTCCGATCTGAGTCATCCTCTTCTCTTCTACGGGGTTTAAGAACTAGGCTTCTCATCTATCTATCAGGATGACGTGTTACTAAACCATAGACTATTAGGATTGTTGGTTTTAAGCCCCAGTTCAGTTCCTACTAATTCTATATGATAACTGTTGATCTCGGAACCTTGATATGGTGATGTTGAGTGGTTATGCCACCATTTTGCAGGATGTCTCAAATCATTTTGAGCATTTACAGCCGTTATGCTGTCCGAGTCATCCCAGGTCTCTAAATAGTCTGATGCATTTGCAAATCCTTTCCTTCCGCTTTCCGATGTCCTTTTGGTCGAATAATCACACTAACAGGTGCCTTGAGTTACTTTGTTTACACTGCATAGATGTTGGAACTATTATTATGACTCTAGTTGTTAGTAAGTCGCCTAGCAATTTAGCAATGCTTTTGTATCCCCAGTGTGATGATTCTGGCCATTATTCTCGAAAGCATCCCATGATGTTATTAGTTAGTAGGCATTCTATTCCTGGGTTCTTGAACCCGAGATTCACCTTACTTCATGTTGTTAGTATTTGTTAGTTCCTTTAGGATATTAGTAACTTTGCGATAGTCCTCGAGGTCCGTGGTATTTCCTTCTTCCAAATGCTATTAATCGCTTATGGCGTAAGTTCTTTTGAACCAAAAGATCACAACCAGAGTGCTCTTGAGGAGTTCTCCATTCATAATTGTGAATCTGCCAATTCTACCTCTATGCATGGGTTATCCGGGAGAAATGTTGAGCTTTGCTCGATATACTAATCCATGCCTCCACAACTCGAAAAATTATATGTTCCTTTGAGTTGCTCTCTTTAGTTGTATCCCGCAGATCAAAATGCCAATACAGCTTTGATTCTGCTCTACCTTGGAGTGTTACCATCTTTATGTAAGGAACATCATGAGAATTGCACCTTCTCTTAGGAATTCTTGTCGTAGTGATACTTCTCGCCAGCATTGTTCATTCCTCGGTCCCGTGTTGATGCAACCGGAATGCCGACAAGTGAATTGTGATGTGTGAAATCGATACTCATAGCAACCTCGTTGCTTGGTAGTTAATGGACAATATTTTCACTCTTAGCGTGTTGGTTATTAAATCATCATACTAAGATTGATCGTGCTACCTAGTCCTTATTTCGTGCACCCTTCGATCAATGAGATAGGATTATTCAATCCCTTGCTTATTTGATCATATCGCCTTGCCCTCAAAAGCAAGATTGATCTCGAGCTTAGTAACATACCGGTGGTTCGTGACTTTCCAAATATCTTCTTGGAAGTGTTACCGGTTGTTTCTCGATTGTTATGTTGAGCTCGTGATCAAGTTGGTTTCTTGTGAACCACCCTTTCTCCAAGAATCATGTTGGATATCCACGAGCTAGTTGGTTAAGCTAGACAACAACTTGGAGAGTTGGAAGATAAAATCTTGCCTAACTTAGTTCGTTCCAAAGGGATATTCTTGTGTAGTGTGTGTTGAAGAAAGATGATATCTTCATCAATTGGTCCCTCGTGATCGCTTGTTGGACCTATTGTCTTATCAATCCTTTGATTTGAGTATGGGCTATCGTCAAATCAAATCGTAACTAACGATGATCGTAATGTTGTCTTACTCGTGGTTTATCCCTCGAGCAAACACCATTACTACTTTTGGACTGACCAATACTATCACCGTGTTCACAAGATGGTGGAAGTCCAGAGATATGGAAATTCCGATGAGTTGATGTTGAGCCCATCGCCAGCATTTTGTCTCCCCATGAGTCATGTTGAACATTAACCTAGTATTGGAAACTTGTGTAAGCATTTCTTCATGTTTCGCTCATGAAGCATATGTTTGGATGAAGTAGTGACTTCCTCTAATTCACGTGCATTAGGTGCAAGTTGCCGCCATGAATTTGAGAAAGGTTTGTTTTGGTTCCTTGGAATCATCCCAAGTCGATCATGCATATGTGCGAAGTATTCTGTAGTCTGGAGACTTGCAACCTTCATTCTATATGTATTCCTAGCATACCAAGCCATTGATTGACTTGTTCAAGGAAAAGAAGTCTATGCTTGGGATCTAATCCATGGACTTGCGTAAAGACTTCGATATCCTCGATGATGGTTCCCCACCTAAACTCGGTAGTGTTTTGTTGTAAGACTACCATGTGGTCATTCTTGTCTTGGACAACGTGTTCACTTGTTTGTAGCAGAACCAGCTCATGTTTTGGAGCTTGCTATCGTAGTTCATTCCCGAGAATCTAGCAACATCTTCTCGTCGATTTGTGTTGCAAACTTTCATTTTTCTTCTAGACTCGATGAGTCCGAATATCCTAACACCAACCAGATCTGAATCTCGGCAGATATGATGGTTGGAACATTCCAACAGCTTGCATTTCGCTCCTGTTTTGCACCGCCCTTATGCCATTTCACTATGTGCTGCCTTCTTAGTAATTTCTGTTCAAGATCATCCTCAAAAGTGGTCCTACCATTGGTTCCCTCCGCCTCGATGATAAGCAAAATCATCCATTGCGTTGTCTTCAACAAGGTAGTCCACATCATCCATTCCAAATTGGGTATGCCTTTCCTTTGCACTCCACCAAACGATCGTTATTGATTGACTAAGTCAGGTATAAAGAGTACCAATGATCTATGGATCAATAGTAATTCTATTAGCCACATAAGGGAATAGTTCATTGCGTCACTATTTCCAAGATCCCCCGTTAAGGGATCTAGGTAAATATTCCTCGCCACCTTGACACCATCCACCATTCCACCATCTTTCAAGCGTGGAATTGTTGCCCACCAAATCAAACCCCGTCGTTGTTCCTCCATCCCCTCGATGTGTTTTGTGTCTCAACTCGAGATGTTTCAACATCTCATTCCACGAAGTTGATCTTGAGCGCCGATCTCCGAGGAGATCGTTTACTATAGAGTATTCTTCTTGTCGCCATCGTGTTGGATGAAGATCTCGAAAGCAAAGATGTCAAGACCAAGATGATGGAATGAATCAACATTTTCGAGAAGGGCAAGTGGATCATGAAGTTTGTGATAGTTTTGCGACTCCCCTTTTCTCTTACCTCACGTCTTGAATCTCGGGGCGAGATTCTTGTTTAGTGGGGGTGAGTTGTCACAGCCCTAGAGCTTGCTTGTAACTAGTGGCATTGCATCCATGCATCATGTTTAGTTTTCATGAAATTTGAAATGGGGATTGCCTAAACCCTAGCATTAAAGGAATTCAAATAGGCTCAACCAAAAAGTTATTTTTCAGTGAACCCAAATGGCCTTAAAAAATGTTCACCATTTTTGGAAAAATGTCGGAAACAAGAATCAGAGATGTTGCACATTTTTCCATGACATTTGGATCTTTGAATTAAATCATAAGTATTTGAATTTGGACATTTAAATTCTATAAAATATTTTAAATGTCCAAATACTCCTAAACTGAAATGTTCCATGTTAGATATATTCTATACATTGGGCATGCACAGTTTGGTGATTTTTGAAAGTGCCTGGATATTTTTAATAAAGCCCTGAAAATTACAGAATAATAGAAAACTGAAATAAATAAAAAAAGAAAGAGAGAGAATCTTACCTGGACTTACCTGGCGCCCACCAACCGGCCCAGCTCCAGCGGCCCAGCCCACCACCGCCTGGCTCCCTGTCGCCTTCCTCCTCGCGCCAGTAGGCAGGTGCGCGTGCCCGGCGCGCGTGGCCACACGCCGGCCACCTCCTCCCTGCCTGGCTGCCTCCACCTCCCCCTTGACGCCTCCATGCGTCGCCACGCATCACCCCGGGCCCTCTCGCCCACTTCCTCGTCCTCATCCCCTCCTCTCTCTCGCTCTGCGCCTCGTGCCCGAGCGCCACCATCGCCACCGACGCCGTTCGCCGCGGCCACCGGCCACCCCTCGCCATTGGCTCAGAGCTCCGCCTCGACCCCTCTTCCACCCCATCGATCCACGGCCCTCCGGAAGCCCTGCAGTTGTCGTCCTCAAGCTCATCTCCAACCTTCGTCGCCGTCAACCTCATCGCCGATTCGCCGCCGTTCGTGCTTCCCGAGCTCGCCGACCAGCCCTATACGATCCCCGTGAGCTTCTACACCGCTTTTCCCTTGTCTCCGCGACGCTTGCTAGTTCTAGTCGCTGCTTTTGCCGATGACCGAAACCCGCCGCCGCTGTGACCGCCGCCGACGGCGTGCCTCCGGCCACCTAGTGGCCCTTGTCAGGTTTCGGCTTTCTCCTCACTGCATAGAGCACGAGGTGCCTCGCGACGAGCCTCCCGGCCACCGAAGGCCGACCCGAGCTCGCCCGAGCTCCGGCGACCGCCACGGTCGACGCCGGTGACGACTCCAGCCATCTTAGGCCCAGCCGCTGCCACTACTCAACGCGGACGAGCGCCCGCGTCACATAGACGCCCTCCGCCGGCCATTTGGTCGCCGGAGGAGGAAACCCGCACCCCTCCGCCGTCTCTGGCTCCGCCAGCGACGAGCCGCGGGTCAACTCCGGCGAGTTGACCCGGGTTTGACCATGGTTTGACCTGCCCCATGTGTCACTGACGTGTGGCCACCCCTGACATTTTTAGTTAGTATTAGTTTAACACTAATTAACCTAGGTTAGTTAGCTGATTAGTCGTCAACTAGTGGGCCCCGGCCCCACAAACAGCTTTAGTTAGAATTAACTTAAGGCTAATTAACTTGGTTAATTAGTTGTGCCACTGACTGATGGACCCCGCTGGTCAGGTTTGACCCGGACCAGCCCTGTTGACCTGCTGACGTCATGCCAACGTCATGCTGGCGCAGTAAACCCTTTTCTGGATTTAATTTAATTCAGGAAATTCCAGAAAATGATTCAAACTTCTAAAAATCATATAAAATCAACCGTAGCTCAGAATGAAATAATTTATATATGAAAAATGATCAGAAAAATATGAAGAATCTGTTTATGCCATGATCATGCATGTTTGAACAAGTTAACCTCACTGAATAGGATGAATCATGATTAGGGTAACTTATGAACTAGCATTTGGAGTTGGAGTTTAACCTTGTTTGAATTCCACTTCAATTAACTTGGCTAGATATTGCTTTAGGTGAATTCAGTACCTTAACATGACATGTCATTCATGTGAATGTGCATTGCATTGATTGTGTTCTTTCTCAGTTCCCGGTGTCTGTCCCCTCTCGATAGACGTGGTTCCGACGATTGTTCGATGACACCGATGAAGAACTATATTATCTTCGAAGTGCCGTGCAAGCAAAACCCCTTGTTCATTCCGATATAATCCCACTCTCTCGCCTCCTGCTCTATTTTACTGCATTAGGACAACAACGATTCATGTGTTACTTGCTGCGGTAGCTGAACCCCTTTATCCTCTGCATGACCTGTCATTCCACAATAATTAGATGAAACCCACTAGCATGAGTAGGAGTTGCTTGAGCCATGTTGTGCCTACTCATTCATGCTTGTTTGTCATGCCTGCATCGCTTAGAGTTGAGTCGGTTCTGATTCATCGGGGATGAATCGGAGGTGTGTGAACATGTCCTACTGTGTGTGAGCTAAGTGTGTGAACACGATTTGGTAAAGGTAGCGGTGAGAGGCCATGTAGGAGTACATGGTGGGTTGTCTCATTGCAGCCGTCCTCAGGAACTAAGTTCTGTGTTTGTGATCCATGAAACAGTTACTACCACGCATTGGGATCCTTAATTGACCCTCTCGGCTTCTTAACCACCCTTGTTCCCAGTCCGGGAGTTGCAAGTAGTTTCTGGTGTTTGTAGCATGCTGGGGGCCGCACGCAACGCTGACCGTAGGGGTGGGTTGTGTTGCGGTAGGCACCGTGGCCCGGTGTACCGATTCGCCTGCTTGGTGTCTCGGGAACCCCGCACATCGTTCGGGCTGTATGGGAAACCTCGGCGGACTCCCTGCGGATGGAACCCGAATAGGCGATAAACCCGGACTAGGGACTTGAGTGTTTAGGTAGGTCATGGCCGACACCCACGTTGGGCTTCCGCTTGAAGGTTGCCGAGTACATGTCGTGCAAACGGGCGTAAGCGGTGAGAGCGTGTGTGAAGAAGTACACCCTGCAGGTTAATATGATCTATTCGAATAGCCGTGTCCACGGAGAAGGACTTCGGGTTGCCTATATCGGTTCATAGACAAGTGAAAGTGGATACTCTAAAATGCGCAAGATAAGCGTGAGTGCTATGGATGGCGTTCTCGTAGGGAGACGAGAGCATATCCATAGTGGTGTATTGAAATGGTGAATATGTGGACTCGTATGCGCCACCTCAAAAGAGTTACTTGCGAATGTAGTTCGGGATAGCCAC
The DNA here is from genome assembly GCA_021605145.1 of Aegilops bicornis. NCBI lineage: Eukaryota > Viridiplantae > Streptophyta > Magnoliopsida > Poales > Poaceae > Aegilops > Aegilops bicornis. The sequence continues at coordinate 521,782,551 of CM038672.1, forward strand.
CGAGTCAAAGCTGGCTTGCCGCAACAAACTCCACCACCCCTTTGTTGATAATGATGCATATGTAGTTAGTTACGATGTAAGTCTTGCTGAGTTCGTTTGTACTCACGTTTTCTTATTTTATGTTTTGCGAGAGACGCTGGCCTCGCTTAGTAGTTCCGCTTGGACTTCGACGTTTAGCTTGTTACCTCGGCTACAATCTTGTGCCTCGGCAGATCTGGTAGATAATTAGGCTTCTCAGCCTTTTTCATTTCTGATTGTCCGTACTCGCACATGTTTAGCTTCCGCTTGTGCTCGACTTGTATGCTTTCGAGTGTTGGGTCATGAGACCCATGTTTGTAATATCTCGCTCCTCGGAGCCTAATGAATAAATATTTGAGTCAGAGTTATGTTGTGATGCCATGTTGTATCTACACATATTGAGCATATTGTGTGTATGTTTGAAATGCTTGGTATGTGTGGGATCCGACAAACTAGTTGTTTATCCTTGGCAGCCTCTCATATGGGAAATGTACTCTCAAGCTTACGAGCGATAGTAGTCCGCTACATGACCGGTTCACCGGAGTCCTGCTAGCCCAAAGACTACTGCTTGAACACTTGACTGGCCGGCATGTGTTTTACTGCTCCTATGTCTGTCCCTTCGGGAAATGTCACGCGGTGTTATTCGAGTCCTGCCTAGCCTGCTACTGACCCAGATAATGAGTCCTCATAGCCCAAAGGTTACAGCCTCAATTTATACGTTGATGACCGACATGCTCGATGTGATTCATGTATGCCTGTCCCCATAGGTTAGCGCCCGCTTTGGGTTCACGACTAGCCATGTCGACCGGGTTCTTTATCATGTGGATGCTAGCGACACTGTCATATACGTGAGCCAAAAGACGCAAACGGTCCCGGGCCATGGTAAGGCGACACCCGTGGGAATACCGTGCGTGAGGCCGCAAAGTGATATGAGGTGTTACCGGCTAGGTCGATGTGATTTGGAATCGGGGTCCTGACACCCGATGTCTTGAGGTCTGAGATCGAAGAAATGCAGAACATCCCTGAAGAAGTTTGAACCGGGTGGAGCGAAGCCCCGGTTCATGTGATCAGTAAAAACGATCACCTCTCCCTCTTTGGGTTGAGGCCTCTCCTCTAACGGGTTAGGAGCACAATAAGACATGACTTCTCTCTTGGGCAGGTGGCCGGATTTCACAAAGTCGGACAAGGTGCTTTCTGTGACAGTGGATTTGACCCAGTTGCAGGTCACTGGAGCTTTGGGGGCCTTGGGTGCCATTGTATAAATTGAAGCCTATGACAAAATAAGAAGTTCCGGTTCAAATTTAACCCGGAGGAAAGCATTTTAAAGTTTATTCAAATGGCGGCTTAAGAAGGGGCCTAATGACATATGGGTAACTATGCAGTAATATTTAAACTGTTACAGGTATCAAAGGCACTTAAATTTTCTTAAGTCGCTGGAACAAGCGAGGTTGACAACCGGTGTTGCCTTAAACCGGCCGTATGGGCTACCATGGCTAAACAGATTCAACAGATGCAATTTTTGGCTAAGTGTGGAACAAACAGGTTTCACAATTTTCTGAAATTATTTTGGATCAAACGCTTGCTCTGAAAAGAAAAATTTCTATACCTAAAACAGTGCAGAGAAGCTCATACACTTGAAGAGGGCTTACGAACAAGGGAAATGAGATCTGTTTCTATGCAAGTTAAGCACAAACAATCACCGCAGTAGTTCTACGTTATTTTTACGATCTAACAGGGCATTGGAGGTAAAACCTATCAAGGGTTTGCAGCTGGCGGCGATGAACACCGACGAACTCAAAAAAGTTCCAATGCAGATCTAAGAAAGGGAAGGAGAGGAACTCACGGATGTGGACGAGCTGCGTAGATTCGCTGTCGATTTCTGGTCAGATTCAGGTTGATGTAGCGGCCTGAGTCGGTGAAGACGGGGAGTTCGAAGGCGGCGGCGGCGGAGCTCGAGAGACAGAGAGGCAGCAAGAGGAAGAAGACGACTGAAAGAGGGGAGAATGGAAGACCTAGGTCGTGCCTATTTAAACGGCTACTGAGACGGCGCGAGAAACGAGGAGACCAAACATCATTATCCAGCGGCCCCAACGCCTTGGTTTTCGGAAGGGTCAGTAAAGGCAAAGATTCGTTGGAGGATACGACGGAGTAAAATATGAATTTAATTGAATATGACGTCACGGCGGGTTAACACGGATGCAGAAGATGACGTCACGATGGGTTATGACCTTTTCGCGGGATCAAGATGTAAGGACTGGTTGTCAAGGTATTTTAAGATTGACATGAACCGGTTCAAATCAATCTGGGGCCTAATGTTGGGGATATGACTATTTGTGTAAGCCGCCCAGGAGGGGCCTGGTTACGCAAAGAGAGACTCATCAGAAGAAGCCCAAGACCAAGCATGAAGATGGCGGTTCAATAAAGGGTCTAAGGCCCATAGGCGACTTAAGGCCCATAGTGATAAACTGCCATGATGGCATGACTTGTATTATAAGGTAGAATTAACTAGTCACTGAGCCGGACACTTTCTATAAGCCGGCCGGGACTCTGTAGGCCGCAGGGCGTCAACCCGTGTATATAAGGGGACGACCCGCTGGCGGCTTAGGGCAAGAAACAACTCATCGAGAGCCGGGCATAGTGTATCTCGCTCCTTGGTTATCGAAACACCAAGCAATACCAACCCAACTAGACGTAGGCCTTACCTTCACCGTAAGGGGCCGAACTAGTATAACCCTCTCGTGTCCTTTGTCCCGATTAACCCCTTTAAGCTTCCTAGTTGCGATGGCTCCACGACTAAGTCCTTGCAAGAGGACATCTGCCGTGACAATTCCACGACAAAGACCAAAAGAATATCCTTCATCTCTTTTAAACCATGTAAGGTGAAATGATACGTTAAGACAACTGTGTATAAAAGTGAACAGAGTAACTGACATTGGCTGCAAACCAAGTAGTTAAATGAACACATCACAGTACCAATTAGTTCAAGGCAGGAGGAGTAAGGACTTACAACAGCGGCTTGAACTGGTGTGCTCATGCCCTTCATCTTGCTGGTGTGGCAATCCTTTAAGATTTGCACTGCATTCGGTTCAGGTTCTTTTTGGTCCGCACGGGCTTTCCTCTGTATTTGGAACAAGTCAATATAGATAATATGGCACAAAAAAAGAAGGAAGTAGCAGCTATTTACAAAAGCCTCGCAGTGTGCAATATAGCTACGAGATCCTGTTGTCTGTTGGAATTTCACTTTAGAACGGTTGGTTTTGTTCTTCAAACAGTTAGCCTGGAAGAAGATACACTTGTAAGGCACATACATAAATACAAGTTCAATATGTGGTCTGATCAAATACATATAGCCTACCTGATACTTTGGATCAGACCAGTGTTTAATGAGGGTTGTCTAGTCTTCATCTGTAATATATTCCACTGGAGATGTTTGGGCGATTTCATTGTTAGCCTTGCCTTCAAAGTGAGATTTTCTAAGGTGGTATCGATACTGTCGCAGAGCAGACTGAAAAACATGAGTGCATGCTTGTTTAGTTGCATCATCTTTCGGATCCAACTTGAACCTCATATGTTGAAAAAAGAATGTGAGTCTTATTAGGAGGAAGCTAGAAAGTATGGGACAGAGCAAGACAATATTACTAATTGCGATGAATAACATTACTTACGTATAAATGGTCAAGGAAGGTGTTAAACTGGGTATTGTCTTTCTCATTCACTGCATCAATCCACGTTGGGAGGATACGTGCATGACACCTAACGGCAACGATCGCCTCGATACTAACTTGGTGACTCAGAGCATCACGTGGCCTTTTTAAACCTGCCTCAAAATGGATGTCCATTCTTCCTCCTTTAGATTTTGTTAATATGTCAAGCATTATCCCTGATGTTTGTTTCCGCTTGCGCCGTGGTGCTAGTTCAACAATGAATATGGAAAGTGTTAGTGTACATCAAACTGTGAGAGTACATATAAAGGAGCATGCAACTGCAACTTGACTCGGTCAGGTACCGTCTTGGTGTTGATGCTCATGAGGTTCATCTGATCTTGCCAAGTCCTGTTGTGTCGCTAATGCTTCAAGTAGTGTTAGGTGTGAAGGCAGCTTGGGAACTAGCCAGTTTTGGAGCAAACGAGCGAGTAATCGGTTGAGATCTTTGAATGCAGTTGAAGCGGATGCTGCAGCTGGTGGAGTAGGTGATACTGTGTTTGTAGATTTAGCCAGTGGACTTGGACCTTCTACTGCACTATAAGTACCAACAGAATCTTGACGGCAGAAACTTTTCTGTTTCACCCGACGAGTAACATCACTCCCTACTATATTATTTTCCTTGCTCTTTTTTGACTTTACCATGTCAAGTTGTACCCACAACACAAAAGAATAAAATCACTCTTGAGAACTCATTGATGAATGATACAGACAAGTTATACTTTGATGTAAGACAGCCGTATGAGGATGGAATATGTAAGAAAAACAGGACGTCATGACATATTCACAGCTACGATGTGCAAACTAAGCAGAAGGATTTTCAAGAAAATAGAAGTAATGCAAGCTAGACACCATATGAAAGATGCAACCAATATTACTCTGCCAAGTTAAAAGTGTCGTGTCATAAGTGGCAATTCGAAAAATTAGAAGCAGTACAATGTAGAAATCAATGCAAGATGCAACCACTATCAAACTGCCATGTTAAAAGCGTCCAGTCATGAGTGACTGATGCGGGATACAAAACAGCAGTACTTTGATGTAAGAACATGGTATGACAGATAGATGAAGTGTATTCTAGACACAGAAAGCCATGTCATATGCATATGTATAACGTATAAACTCAGCAGGTGCAATTTAATCAAAATAGAAGAAATACAGGCCGCATAACATATGCAACATGAAACCAATTATCACATCATTAACCGAGAGCAAGCACTGCGATGGTGGAGTATGGGAGATGAACTCATCATGTAGACTTGGGACTTCAACTTCATTACAGATGGCGAGGGCAAATCTAGAGAGTCTCTGCTTTGCGTCGGTGAGGACCACCAACATCCCCTAACTTACTCTTTTCCTTCCTATTTTACGATATTGCCTTATGAAGTCAAAACCACAAGAAGATGAATAAAATTAGCTCTGCATAACTGGTTGATGCATGATACAGACGAACACTACTTTGATGTAAGGCAAGCGCAGGATAGGAGGATGGAATATATACAAAAAAAGACAGCGTTTCATATTCACACATACGATAGGAGGATGTACTATGTATGAAAAAATAGTAAGAGGAAGGCATTTCAACAAATTAGAAGAAATGAAAGCTAGGCACCATATGAACATGCAACCAATATCACTCTATCAGGTAAAAAGTGTCTCGTCGTAAGTGCCATTTCAAGAAATTATAAGCAAGACAAGCTAGAAGACAATGCAAGATGCAACCTACATCACAGTCCCAAGTTAAATGTGTCTTATGGGTAAGTGATCGTTGCGGTATAAGTTGTAAGCTACGCAGATGCAATTCAACATAATCGTAAGCAATACAAACTAGACATCATATGGAAAACGCAACCACGTATAACAGTTCCAAGTAAGAGCAAGCACCTATGATGGTGGAGTAGGGGAGATGTGCTCATCATGTACACGTATGTTCTAGAAACAGGAACACGTGTCATATTCACAAGCATTATGTGTAAAGTAAGCAGATGCAATTCAAGTTAGAAGCAATACAAGCTAGACATCATACGCAACATGCAACCCCATATAATAGTGTCAAGTTAGAGCAAGCACCTGTGATGGTGGAGTAGGGGAGATGTGCTCATCATCTACACAGCTACGTTGACTGTCCAGCCTTGTGTTGTCTTGCGAATCTTGTTGGGAGGATGGTAGAGTAGAATCTGTAGAGACCCCTGTTTGAGTTGTTCAAGGACCACCATCATCCACTGCCGGACTAATTTCCTTTAGCTGTAATGATTTTGCATTGTGAAGTCAAACCGATAAGAAAAAGGAATAAAATTCGCTCTTCAGAACTCATTCATGCATGATACTAACGAACACTACTCGGGTGAAAGGCAAACACATGATGCGAGGATGGAATATGTATGAAAAACAGGATGGTGTGACATATTCACACCTATGATGTGGCAACTAAGCAGAAGGCATTTCAACAAATTAGAAGCACTGCAAGCTAGACACCATATGAAAGATCCAACCAATATCACTCTGCCAAGTTCAAACTGTATGGCGTTTCAACAAATTAGAAGCAGTACATGCTAGAAATCATATGCAAGACACAACAAATATCACAATGGCAACTAAGCAGAAGGCATTTCAACAAATTAGAAGCACTGCAAGCTAGACACCATATGAAAGATGCAACCAATATCACTCTGCCAAGTTCAAACTGTATGGCGTTTCAACAAATTAGAAGCAAGACATGCTAGAAATCATATGCAAGACACAACAAATATCACCGTGGCGACTTAAAGGTGCCTCAAAGGATCGATGCAGGATATGCAAGAATAGTAGTCCGATGTAGAAACAGGAACACATGTCATATTCACAGCATTATGTGTAAAGTAAGCAGATGCAATTCAACAAAGTTAGAAGCAATACAAGCTAGACATCATACGCAACATGTAACCACATATAATAGTGCCAAGTTAGAGCAAGCACCTGTGATGGTGGAGTAGGGGAGATGTGCTCATCATCTACACAACTACGTTGACTGTCTAGCCTTGCATTGTCTTGCGAATCTTGTTGGGAGGATGGCAGAGTAGAATCTATAGAGAACCTCCGCTTCAGCTTGCTCTAAGGACCACCATCATCCAATGCCTTGCCAATTTCCTTCAGCTTTATTGATTTTGCATTGTGAGGTCATACCGACAAGAAAAAGGAATATCATTCGCTCTTCGTAACTCATTCATGCATGATCTTGTGAACACTACTACGATGAAAGGCAAAGTCATGATACGAGGATGGAATATGTACGAAAAAATGGACGGCTTGACATATTCACACCTATGATGTGGTAACTAAGCGAAGGCACTTCAACAAATTAGAAACACCGCAAGACACCATATGGAAGGTGCAATCAATATCACTCTGCCAAGTTAAAACTGTCTCGTCATAGGTGGCGTTCATCAAGCTAGAAGCAATACATGCTAGAAACCATATTCAAGACGCAAACCAATATCACATCGCCAACTTAAAGGTGTCCCATCATAAGTGACTGATGCAGATACACAAGAAGAGTAGTTTCATGTAAGAACATGGTGTGATAGATGATATAGTATGTACCACAAACAGGAAAGCGTGTCATATTCACATGTATCATGTGTAAGCTAAGCAGATGCAGTTTACACTAATTAGGAGCAATACAAGCTAGACACCATATGCGACATGCAACCAGATATCACATCGCCAAGTTAGAGCAAGCACCTTGGATGGTGGAGTAGGGGAGCGGAGACTTGGACCTTGTAATGCACTATCAAGACAAGGAGAATCGGTACAAATGCTCCGCTTACGTTGTCAGCAGAGGACCACCATCATCGCCTTCCTTACTCTTTTCCTTCCTCTTTCTTGATTTTGCCTTGTCAAGTCAAACCCACAAGAAAAAGGAATAAAATTTGCTCTTCGTAACTCATTGATGCATGATCTTGTGAACACTACTTTCATGTAAGGCAGCCGCGCATGATAGGATGGAATATGTATGAAAAACAGGACGGCGTGACATATTGACATGTATGATGTATACAATGTAAACTAAGCACAAGGTGCTTGAACTTGTTAGAATCGATGCAAGCTAGAAACCATATGAAAGGTGAAACCAATATCACTCTGCCAAATTAAAAGGGTGCCCTAACAAATGTATTTGACCAAATTAGAAGCAATACATGGCAACAGGCTAGAAATAATATGCAATATGCAACGAATAAAGGTGACTCATCGTAAGTGATTGATGCAGGATACGGAAGAGAGGTAGTTTCATGTAAGAACAAGGTTAACACATAGATGTAGTGTGTACCAAAAATAGGAAGGCATGTCATATTCACAGGTATAGTGTGTAAACTAAGCAGATGCAATTTACCCTAATTATAAGCATTACAAGCTAGACACCGTATGCAACATGCCACCACATATCACACTGTGAAGTTAGAGCAAGCACCTGTGATGGTGTTGTAGGGGAAGTGCGGTCTTCAGGTACAGAGCTACGTTCAATGTCTTCATTTAGGCTTGCTGTTTCTTGAGAATCATGTGGAGAGGATGAAATTGCATTCTTTATAAGAGTATTCGTCTCATATTAACCCACGCGCGTGACTGTCTCATCATAAGTGATAGACGCAGGATACACAAGAACAGTAGTTTGATGTAAGAACATGGTGTGTTAGGCAGATGTAGTATGTACCAAAAACAGGAAAGCGTGTCATATTCACATGTATAATGTGTAAGCTAAGGAGATGCAATTTAACAAATTAGGAGCATTGGTAAGGGATACACAAGAAAAGTAGTTTGATGTAAGAACATGGTTAATAGAAAGACGTAGTATGTACCAAAAACAGGAAGGCATGTCATATTCACAGGTATAGTGTGTTAACTAAGCAGATGCAATTTACCCTAATTAGAAGCATTACAAGGTAGACACCATATGCAACATGCAACCACATATCACCTTTGCCAAGTAAGAGCAAGCACTGCGATGGTGGTGTGGGGAATTATGTGATCAACTAGAGAGCTACGTTGACTATCTTCATTTAGCCTTGTTGTTTCTTGAGAATCATGTGGGAGAATGACATTGCACTCTTTAAGCAGTAGGCGTCTCACAAGAACTCCACCCGGTGACCTGTCTCATCATAAGTGGTTAACGAGGGATACAAAAGAGCATTAGTTTGATGTACGAACATGGTTAATAGACATATGTAGTATGTATCAAAAACAGGAAGGCATGTCATTATCAAAGGTATAATGTGTAAAGTAAGCTGATGCAATTTAACCAAATTGGAAGCAATACAAGCTATACACCATATGCAACATGCAACCACATTTGACAACATGAAGTTAAAGCAAGCACCTGGGATGGTTGTGTGTGGCAATTGAGATCATCAACTGCAGAGCTACGTTCTTGCTCTCCAACCGGCCGACACTGCACCCATTAGAGCGTTGAAATGCTTAGTGCTTGTCTTGAATTACACTGGGCGACTTACTGTCTTTTCTTTTACGCATTCATCAACACTGCGTCGAGTCTGAAATACCCATGCATAAAAAACAATAGTGTGAGTATGGGTGAAGTGTGTGCACAATTAGTACAAAGTGTAAAGGTAGCAGATAGCAGGTCGGTGAGAAATAAATGACGGAGACATATGATAGCTCTAAAACATGCATGGCACACTAAATTACTACAGGATTCTATGAAAATAATAAATGACTAAGAGAAAATAGGTCACCCATTTTTTCTCGCACCGTCCGATGTACAAAGAACGGGCAGATCGCCTTCATCTACCTCCACCCGGTCGGTGTTGACGATCTTCCTCGGCGCCAGCACCGGCCCGAGATTCCTCCCCACTGCGCCCTCCCTCGACCTCACCGCACCGCCGTGCTTGGCACCGCCCCCGGCCATCCCTTCAAGCCCTGCCGACCTCTAGATCGGGCGCAAGCAGCCTCTGCGCCCACACCCCTATGATAGACACCGATCGCCGCTTCCCGGGAACAAAGCGGACTAGGTGCCAGCGTGCTAAGCGGGTCTTTGCTTCTTTTAATTGCGGTTCGACCACGAATTGAAATCCAGCGGCTACTCTTGACCTCTAGCAAAGGTGAAATAGTAAAAGGGAGGAAACCTTGTGCATTTAGTATCACGAAAAAGATGCAGTAAGAAGCGCTCAACTAGTTTCTTTCATGGGATGAATACGGTGTGAGCGGAGACGTAAGATTTGCATGAATAAGGGAAGAGGAGTACCTCTTTCTACCGGCGATCTTTGTGTCCTCCTTCTGTTTTTCCGACGATCTTCTTGTTGTTCGCCAGAAACCAGAAGTTGTGGAGGACGGTGCAGCCTTGGACGAACCCATGGCCAAGTTGTTGAGTGTGGTGCGGTAGCCGTCTGTCGGCGGCGGGGAAGCAGATCCGAGGCGGCGAACGACGGCGTAGCGGGAACAGCTCCGGTGTGGTGGACGGTTGCGACAGTGGAGCCGCAGCAGTGAGGCGCAGGATGGCGTGGTCGGAGTGGTTCTGGTACGGCGCACGTCAGTGTCGGCATCGTGGAGGCAGCTCTGCCTCGGCTTCAGCTGCTAAGTCCTTGAGGGCGTTGCGGTTGCGGTTGCGTTGGACGACGACGTCGGGTACCGGCTCCGGCATGATGGAGGAGGGCGGCAGTGGATTGGCCGCTATGGGCTAGAGGACGGACCGACGGAGGAGGCTAGGGTTTCGCGGCTGGTGGAGAGGGCGTTTTCGCGCCCACGGAGTATGAATGGGGAAGCGGAGGGAGGCGGGGAACTAAGGGGGAACAATGTTCGGTTTGAGACGCGCTTGTTTGAAATTTGGGGAAAGTTACAAACTTTGCCCCCATCTAAAATTTTGGACATATTGCGGGTTGGGGGTAGGACAGTCATGTCAGGTGTCCCAAATGTGGGCGGAATAGATTTCGGCCGAGCGCATGGGTGTTTAGGTGCCCATGGCGTATGAATGCTTCTCGGAGGCGGTTGAGACTGGCGTCTTGGTGAAGTCACAAACCTACCCCGGTTTAGACCTTTGGACATCGGGCCGATAGGCTACACGGGCCAGAGTCAGGACAGTAATTTCCTACCACCAAAACATTAGTCTCAGCGGTTTCGGGTGACCAGAGGCCTATTTGGCGCTTTCATTCCAATATTTGGGAGCGAAGCATTAACGTTTTCGTTCTCTTGAATTGAACTTTCAGGATTTGTCAAACTTCACAAATCTTTACTCTTGAAAATCCTAAAGCTACGATTGTTTTGGAATGGAGGGTGTACATTTGAATATACATTGTACACGAGTATATATTAAAAAAATATGCAACTTACCTGAGTTCATGCATGGTTCCAGATATAATCTCCTTGGTTGAAAAAAAAGAAAAGTTAGATATGCGTATGAATATATATAGCATGTTCAAACTCACAACAAAGATTGATGCCCCTTTTACATCTGATTTACAAATGCCATTATCTCGGTTCAAATAGATGAATGCACTTCCTATGAATTGAATCTTTGAAACCCCATTTATGTTGAATTCGACATGTATTCTATTTCTAGCTAGCAATTTGGAATGTATCCATGCAAGTGACAAATGTATAAAGTGCTTCACACTAACAACATGGAGTGCACTAATTAATGTTTATATATGAATTGCAAAAGCATCCATTGCCTATATTTCATACCGCTCTCACTCTATGGATCGATAATATGAAATAAACACATGCACATGCTAGAATTCAATAGAGTATGGGTGTCTGATAGACTGATTTTCGTCCATACGCAATTTGAAAAATTCATGATCTCATCCAAAAATAATAATGCCATTTATATTTTAATTTAATGTGTAGAACCGCCTTTTACACGTAGATGCACTATGCCTCGCCTGCTCTCACAGCACGCATTATATATCTCTCTATCTAAAGAATAAGTGCACACACTTTATATTAATCGTCATTTCTCTTTCACACATGCTCACAATCTCTCTCGTGGTGTCGGGTGTCTCACTCACATTATCTCTCTGTATCTCTCTCTCTATCTCTCTCTCTCTCTCTCTCTCTCTCTCTTTCTGACTACTATGTACCACTCTTTTCACTAATCTCAGTTGGAAAACACTATTTCTCTCACATGCATATATACACATGCACGGTATCTACTAGCCCTCTATACGCACATATATGTGTACGTGTCTCCCGCACGCACATTATCTTTAGGCCTCTCTCGCACACATTGCCCCCCCACCCCGACACACCTCTCTCTTAGTAGTTGGCAGATATGATTTCATCATATCGTCATTCGGTAGGATATCCCTGGTTGTTAGGATGGATGGTAATACGAGGCAAAGTTTTACCCTAGTTCGGATCAGACCCTTGCAGTTGAAGAAAGAGCCTACTCCGCATCAGATATTAGTGATAGGGGTGTGTACAAAGTACACGTGAATAACAAGCATTGTGCGTGTGTGTATACTATCGACGAACTAGCCCCCAGGCTTCTATAACATACTCGGGGCCTAGGGTTACAAATCATATATAGTCGGCTTACCACCAGCGGGGATAGAGTCCTCCATGACTCTGGTAGCTTCGTGTTGTACGCCGAGTCCTCCACATGGGGTCTTCGTATAACACGTCTCGGTCCAACCTATATGTGGCACAGGATGGAACCGACCCATGAGTCTTGATTTTGACCCACCACAACTAGAAATGATGTGCCCACCACATCACACACGCAATGGGCCACTAAGAAAATAAGCATATACAATAGTACAACGGTATATAGCTCATGATACGTGTCCATATTTTGTTGATGACACTGACGGACTTTGCATTTGACGCGTGCTCCGTATTTTGTTGACGACACTTACGGTCATTGTATTTGAAGCAAAAGCACGATATGGTCACTGGACTTCAGAATAAGCTCATCACAGTCACCACATACATTTTGTCGTGCTAACCAACATGTGGTTGGATAGTTAGAGGACAGTGGTTTCTTGAGCCCACCAAGGTTAAAGTCCCGGTGCTCGCATTCATCTTGTGTTAATTTCAGTATTTCCCGGCGATGTACGTTCAGTGGGAGGAGACGTTCCACTCGACTATGAGGCACCTATGGTGACTTCGTAAAATCTCAAGATCATATATGCCGGCCCACTCTCTCGAAGGTGCTCATAGGGGTAGGGTTCGCATGTGTGCGCTTATAGCGGTGAGTGCTTGCGCGTATATATGAGCCCTTGCGTCTGTACCGTGTTAAACAAATACATGTCATGATTATACGGTCACTGGCTCACCCGTACAACTCCGTATTATGTTGATGACACAATCAATTGACCACCAACGTTCCACGCGGCGCAACTAGTGTTGCACCATCGGGCCAGAACTGTGGGGGCCCACCTGTCAGCCCATATATGAAAGAAAGAAATGGTAGTTTGAGTCTGTACTGTGTTAATAAAAATAGGAGTACATTTTAGGGTGATCATACGGTCACTGGCTCACCATACAGCTCCGTAATTTGTTGATAGCACGATCAATTGACTAGTCAAACGGTCCACATTCAGCAGTGCACATTACCATAGGGCCCACCCTTCAGCGTGTATATGAAGGACATAAATGGTAATAAATTAGTGGTCGGTGGGTATTCGAAGTCGTGAGACCTCTGGTTGGCAGTCACCGGCGGTTGGGGGCTTTAATTGGGCGGTGGGGTGGGGATCCCGGAGAAAAAGCTCGGCGCGGAGGGGGCTAGAGGATAGCCGTGCGGCGGTGGACCGGCAAGTGGGGAGTGGTCTCGAGGGCGGGGCGGGCGGCGGGGGTCAATGGCGGTTCGCCGGTGGTGGCTGCGGCTCGGGGAGTTTGATGATAAACCGAGGCCCTTGATTTTGTATCCAATGGCTGGAAAATATAATGACCAGAGATGAAAAAGTCAGTCGACCGACGTGTAGCCTCACCCCGCACGTACACATGCACGCACGCAAGACACGCACGCATGTAGGCGTGCAACACTGGCACGTACACATAACGTACACACGCACGCATGCTGGCGTGCAACACTAACACATACACATGCACTCAGGAACACACGCACGTATGCATCCATGCATGGAACACTGAAACGTACCCTTGCACGCACGCAACACTGATACGTCTCCAACGTATCTATAATTTATGAAGCATTCATGCTATATTACTATGTGTTTTGGATGATTATGGGCTTTATTATACACTTCTATATTACTTTTGGGACTAACCTATTAACCGGAGGCCCAGCCCATATTGTTGTTTTTTTGCCTGTTTCAGTGTTTCGAGGAAAAGGAATATCAAATGGAGTCCAAACGGAATGAAACCTTCGGTAGCCTGATTTTTTTGGAAGAATATGATCCTAGAGACTTGGAGTTCACGTCAGAAGATCCTCGAGGCAGCCACGAGATAGGAGGGCGCCCCCCATTAGGCGCGCCCCCTGTCTCGTGGGCCCCTCGAGCACCTCTCGACCGACTTCTTTCGCCTATATAAGCCTACGTACCCTAAAAACATCGAATATCAAGATACATCGGGAGTTCCGCCGCCGCAAGCCTCTCAGAGCCACCAAAACCTCTCGGAGCCCGTTCCGCAGACTCGCCGGAGGGTGAATCCATCACCGGTGGCCATCTTCATCATCCCGGCGCTCTCCATGACGAGGAGGGAGTTGTTCACCCTCGGGGCTGAGGGTATGTACCAGTAGCTATGTGTTTGATCTCTCTCTCTCTCGTGTTCCCTCTATGGCACGATCTTGATGTATCCCGAGCTTTGTTATTATAGTTTGATCTTATGATGTTTCTCCCCCTCTACTCTCTTGTGATGAATTGAGTTTCCCTCTTGAAGTTATCTTATCGGATTGAGTCTTTGATTTGAGAACACTTGATGTATGTCTTGCCGTGTTTATCTGTGGTGACAATGGGATATCATGTGCCACTTGATGTATGTTTTGGTGACCAACTTGCGGGTTCCGCCCATGAACCTATGCATAGGGGTTGGCACACGTTTTCTTGACTCTCCGGTAGAAACTTTGGGGCACGCTTTGAAGTACTTTGTGTTGGTTGGATGAATCTGAGATTGTGTGATGCATATCGTATAATCATGCCCACGGATACTTGAGGTGACAATGGAGTATCTAGGTGACATTAGGGTTTTGGTTGATTTGTGTCTTAAGGTGTTATTCTAGTATGAAATCTTTAATAGATCGATCCGAAAGAATAACTTTGAGGTGGTTTCGTACCCTACCATAATCTCTACGTTTGTTCTCCGCAATTAGTGGCTTTAGAGTGACTCTTTGTTGCATGTTGAGGGATTGTTATATGATCTATCTATGTTATTATTGTTGAGAGAACTTGCACTAGTGAAAGTATGAACCCTAGGCCTTGTTTCCTATCATTGCAATACCGTTTACGCTCACTTTTATCATTAGTTACCTTGATGTTTTTATAATTTCAGATTAGAAATACCTATATCTAACATCCATATTGCACTTGTATCACCATCTCTTCGCCGAACTAGTGCACCTATACAATTTACCATTGTATTGGGTGTGTTGGGGACACAAGAGACTCTTTGTTATTTGGTTGCAGGGTTGTTTGAGAGAGACCATCTTCATCCTACACCTCCCACGGGCTGATAAACCTTAGGTCATCCAATTGAGGGAAATTTGCTACTGTCCTACAAACCTGTGCACTTGCAGGCCCAACAACTTCTACAAGAAGAAGGTTGCGTAGTAGACATCAAGCAGTTTCTGGCGCCGTTGCCGGGGAGGTGAGTGCTTGAAGGTATATCTTTAGGTCTTGCAATCGAATCTTTTTGTTTCTTGTTTTATCACTAGTTTAGTTTATAAAAGAAAATAACAAAAAAATGGAGTTAAGTTTGTCTCATACGCTTCGTCTTTTTAATATCATTCGTGAGTATGATGAAAAAGAAAATTGTGCTCAAGTGCTAGAAGAAGAAGTCTATAAAATGTTTGGTAATAAATCTTGAAAGATGAGAATGATTGCAATGTTGTTAGTATGAACTTTTTCAATATCCATGATGCTAATGATATGCAAAGCCACAAGCTTGGGGAAGGTATGTTTGATGAATATGATATTTTTTGTCCCCCAAGTTTTGATGAGCAAATGTATTATGATGATAGCATGCCTCCTATTTATGATGATTATATTGATGAAAGTGGGTTTGGAAGAGTGTCAACTTTAGGAAGTAATGATTCCACTATTTTGGAGGATGTTGAATCTTATTGTGATGAATATCTAAGTGGATTTGGAAGAGTGTCAACTTTATTTAGTGATGAATCCACTATTTCGGAAGAGGTTCCAATTGATTATGGGGACAAAGTTGCTATCTATGATGATTATTGTGATGACTTGTATGCTATTAAGAATAATGATAACCATGAAACTTGTCATCATGATTTTAGTTTTCAATTGGATTATGCCTCACATGATAATTATTTTGTTGAGTTTGCTCCCACTATTATTCATGAGAAGAAATTGGCTTATGTGGAGAGTAGTAAATTTTCTATGCTTGTAGATCATGAAAAGAATGCTTTAGGTGCTGGTTATATTGTTGAATTCATTCATTATGCTACTGAAAATTATTATGAGGGAGGAATATATGCTTGTAGGAATTGCAGTAATATAAAGTTTCCTCTCTATGTGCTTAAAATCTTGAAGTTATGCTTGTTTTACCTTCCTATGCAAGTTGATTCTTGTTCCCATAAGTTGTTTTCTCACAAAATACCTATGTATAGGAAGTGGGTTAGACTTAAATGTGCTAGTCATATTCTTCATAATGCTCTCTTTATGTTTAAATTCTTATCTTTTATGTGAGCATCATTGAAATCACCATGCCTAGCTAGGGGAGTTAAACGGTAGCCCTTGTTGGTAGGCAACCCAATTTTATTTTAGTTTCTTGCTTTTTGGTTCTTTTTAGTAATAAATAATCCATCTAGCTTCTGTTTAGATGTGGTTTTATGTTTTAATTAGTGTTTGTGCCAAGTAGAACCTTTGGGAAGACTTGGGTGAAGTCTTTATGATCATGCTGTAAAAAACAGAAAGTTTAGCACTCACGAGATTAGCTTCAACGTTTTACTGGAGAGTGATATTTAGTTGATTCTTTTTGCAGATGATTACTAGACAAATTACTCAGGTCCACCAATTTATTTTAGAATTTTTGAAGTTCCAGAAGTTTGCGTTAGTTAAAGATTACTACAGACTGTTCTGTTTTTGACAGATTCTGTTTTCATTGTGTTGTTTGCTTATTTTGATGAATCTATGGCTAGTAAAATAGTTTATAAACCATAGAGAAGTTGGAATACAGTAGTTTTAACACCAATATATATAAAGAATGAGTTCATTACAGTACCTTGAAGTGGTGTTTTGTTTTCTTTCGCTAACGAAGCTTACAAGTTTTCTGTTAAGTTTTGTGTTGTGAAGTTTTCAAGTTTTGGGTAAAGATTCGATGGACTCTGGAATAAGGAGTGGCAAGAGCCTAATCTTGGGGATTCCCATGGCAACCCAAGGTAATATTCAAGGACAACCAAGAGCCTAAGCTTGGGGATGCCCCGGATGGCATCCCCTCTTTCGTCTTCGTTCATCGGTAACTTTACTTGGAGCTATATTTTTATTCACCACATCATATGTGTTTTTCTTGGAGCGTTATTTTATTTTGTTAGTTTTTGCTTGCTGTTATTTAGAATAATGTTTTGCATCTTTAGTTTCAATAAAAAAGTTAAGGATAGCCTTTGCCATGCTTATTTTGCTACTATACATGTTGTTGTTTGAAAATACAAAGTTTACCGTTGTTGCAAAAATTCCCTAGAAAAGTCAGAGGGTGCTATAATGTTGAATCTTTTGCATACTGAGCTCTGATAAATTTATTACAGTGGGAGTTTTAGTTCATAATTTTTGGAGTTAGGGAAGTATGATGAATCTTGCATTCTCTACAGACTATACTGTTTTGACAGATTGCTGTTATGGTTGCATTGTTTGCATATGTTTGCTTGTTTAATGATTCTATTTGAGGATAGGAGTGTTAAATATGTAGAGGCATTTAGTATGCAATGTTGAATAATAATTTTAGTGATTTGTTACAGTAGAAAATGATAAGGTTTTGCATTGGTTTATACTAACCTATCTCACGAGTTCTTGTTGAGTTTGTTGTGAATGAAGCTTTTGATAAAAAGAGAAACCATGATATGAGAGTAATTAAGGAGACACAAAAGTTCAAGCTTGGGGATGCCCAAGGCACCCCAAGATAATATTTCAAGAAGTCTCAAGCATCTAAGCTTGGGGATGCCCGATAGGCATCCCACCTTTCTTCTTCAACAACTATCGGTTAGTATCGGTTGAGCCTAAGTTTTTGCTTCTTCACATGAGTTGTGCTATCCTTGAAATTTCATTTTATTTTGTTTTGCTTGCTGTTTGAATACAATACCAAGATCTGAAATTCTTAAATGAGAGAGAGTCTTCGCATAGTTACATAATTATTTAGCTACTCATTGATCTTCACTTATATCTTTTTGGAGTAGTTTGTCATTTACTCGTGTGCTTCACTTATATCCTATGAGTAAATTGTTGAATGAGTTGATTGTCATAAATCTGAAATTATATATGCCTCATTTGCTTATCCCGTGGGGAGTAATGAATTCACATCTAAGAAGTAGAGGTTGTAAATTTATTGAAGGTTAGCAAGCATTGTATTGGTCATTTGAACAATTCATGAAAGAATATTGAAGGAAGAGAGATTTCATATATAAATATACTATCGTAGACATCTTTTATAATTGGGAGCACTCATTAAGTATGACATGCTAAAGAGTTGATGTTGGACAAGGAATACAATGTAATGGTTTATGTTTTCCGACATCTCACTTAAAGTATATTGTCATGGATCATTCAAACATGTTGAGCTTGCCTTTCCTCCTCATGCTAGCCAAAATTCCTTGCACCAAGTAGAGATACTACTTGTGCTTCCAAATATCCCTAAACCCAGTTTTGCCATGAGAGTCCACCATATCTACCTATGGATTGAGTAAGATCCTTCCAGTAAGTTGTCATCGGTTCAAGCAATAAAAATTGCTCTCTAAATATGCATGACTTATTGGTGCGGAGAAAATAAGCTTTGTACGAACTTGTTATGGAAGCAATAAAAGCGACGGACTGCATAATAAAGGTCCATATACAAGGGGCAATATAAAGTGACGTTCTTTCACATTAAGATTTTGTGTATCCAACCCTAAAAGCGCATGACAACCTCTACTTCCCTCTGCGAAGGGCCCATCTTTTACTTTCTGTCTTTTACTTTTATGCAAGAGGCAAGGTGATCTTCACCTTTCCCTTTTTCATTTTATCCTTTGGCAAGCACTTTGTGTTGGGGCGATCCTGATATATATATCCAATTGGATGTAAGTTAGCATGAACTATTATTGTTGACATCACCCAAAGGTGAATACGTTTGGAGGCAACATTTTAAGCCCCAATCTTTCTCTCCTGTCTCGATTAAAACTTCATAACCACAAGTATTGCGTGAGTGTTAGCAATTGTAGAAGACTATATGATAGTTGAGTATGTGGAGTTTGATATTCCTGAAAATAAGATGAATTGCAATTGTTTGAATGACTGAGAATGAAGTTTGCTAGTTTTCAAGAAAGTTTATGGTCTATGCTTTGACATGTGAATTTCTTGTTACTTTACCGTGAGAAGTTTTATGAGATGAACTACTGTTATGACATATTATCATGCTAGAAAAGGTGATTGAAATTATCATTTATCAAACTTCTGCACCTCCTAGCATTCACACTTCATAAATTCTTTCTTTGTCATTTACCTACTCGAGGACGAGTAGGAATTAAGCTTGGGGATGCTGATACGTCTCCAACGTATCTATAATTTATGAAGCATTCATGCTATATTACTATGTGTTTTGAATGATTATGGGCTTTATTATACACTTTTATATTACTTTTGGGACTAACCTATTAACCGGAGGCCCAGCCCATATTGTTGTTTTATTGCCTGATTTAGTGTTTCGAGGAAAAGGAATATCAAACGGAGTCCAAACGGAATGAAACCTTCGATAGCGTGATTTTTTGGAAGAATATGATCCTGGAGACTTGGAGTTCACGTCAGAAGATCCTCGAGGCAGCCACGAGATAGGAGGGTGCACCCCCCCCTACTGGGCGCGCCCCCTGTCTTGTGGGCCCCTCGAGCACCTCCCGACCGACTTCTTTCGCCTATATAAGCCTACGTACCCTAAAAACATCAAATATCAAGATAGATCGGGAGTTCCGCCGTCGCAAGCCTCTGTAGCCACCAAAAACCTCTCGGGAGCCCGTTAAGCACCTATGGGAGGGGAATCCATCACCGTGGCCATCTTCATAATCCCGGCACTCTCCATGACGAGGAGGGAGTAGTTCACCCTCGGGGCCGAGGGTATGTACCAGTAGCTATGTGTTTGATCTCTCTCTCTCTCGTGTTCCCTCTATGGAACGATCTTGATGTATCCCGAGCTTTGTTATTATAGTTGGATCTTATGATGTTTCTCCCCCTCTACTCTCTTGTGATGAATTGAGTTTCCCTCTTGAAGTTATCTTATCGGATTGAGTCTTTGATTTGAGAACACTTGATGTATGTCTTGCCGTGTTTATCTGTGGTGATAATGGGATATCACGTGCCACTTGATGTATGTTTTGGTGACCAACTTGCGGGTTCCGCCCATGAACCTATGCATAGGGGTTGGCACACGCTTTCTTGACTCTCGGTAGAAACTTTGGGGCACTCTTTGAAGTACTTTGTGTTGGTTGGATGAATCTGAGATTGGGTGATGCATATCGTATAATCATGCCCACGGATACTTGAGGTGACAATGGAGTATCTAGGTGACATTGGGGTTTTGGTTGATTTTGTTGGAAATATGATCTAGAGGCAATAATAAATTAGTTATTATTATTATATTTCCTTGTTCATGATAATCGTTTATTATCCATGCTATAATTGTATTGATAGGAAACTCAGATACATGTGTGGGTACATAGACAACACCATGTCCCTAGTAGGCCTCTAGTTGACTAGCTCGTTGATCAATAGATGGTTACGGTTTCCTGACCATGGACATTGGATGTCGTTGATAACGGGATCACATCATTAGGAGAATGGTGTGATGGACAAGACCCAATCCTAAGCCTAGCACAAAGATCGTGTAGTTCGTATGCTAAACCTTTTCTAATGTCAAGTATCATTTCCTTAGACCATGAGATTGTGCAACTCCCGGATACCATAGGAATGCTTTGAGTGGGCGTACCAAACGTCACAACGTAATTGGGTGGCTATAAAGGTGCACTACGGGTATCTCTGAAAGTGTCTGTTGGGTTGGCACGAATCAAGACTGGGATTTGTCACTCCGTGTGACGGAGAGGTATCTCTGGGCCCACTCGGTAGGACATCATCATAATATACACAATGTGACCAAGGAGTTTATCACGGGATGATGTGTTACGGAACGAGTAAAGAGACTCGATAATGAGATTGAACAAGGTATCGAGATACCGACGATCGAATCTCGGGCAAGTACTATACCGGTAGACAAAGGGAATTGAATACGGGATTGATTGAATCCTTGACATCGTGGTTTATCCGATGAGATCATCATGGAACATGTGGGAGCCAACATGGGTATCCAGATCCCGCTGTTGGTTATTGGCGGAGAGTTGTCTCGGTCATGTCTACGTGTCTCCGAACCCGTAGGGTCTACACTTAAGGTTCGATGATGCTAGGGTTATAGGGAATAGATGAACGTGGTTACCGAATGTTGTTCGGAGTCCCGGATGAGATTCCGGACGTCACGAGGAGTTCCGAAATGGTCCGGAGGTAAATATTTATATATGGGAAGTCATCATACGGTTACCGGAATAATTCGGGGGTTACCGGTATTGTACCAGGACCACCGAAGGGGTTCCGGGGGTCCACCGGGAGGTTCCACCTGCCCCGGAGGGCCCTATGGGCTGTTTGTGGAGAGGGACCAGCCCCTTAGTGGGCTGGGCGCCTCCCCCTTTAGGGCCCATGCGCCTAGGGTTTTGGGGGAACCCTAAGGGGGGGCGCCCCCTTGCCTTGGGGGGCAAGGCAACCCCCTGGCCACCGCCCCCTCCTCAGATTGGATCTGAGGGGGCCGGCCCCCCTCTCCCTTGCCCCTATATATATATGTGGGGCGTGGGAGGGCAGCCGCATCCAAGTTCTGGCGCAGCCCTCCCCCTCTCCCAAGTCCTCCTCCTCTCTCGCTGTGCTTGGCGAAGCCCTGCAGGATTGCCACGCTCCTCCTTCACCACCACGCCGTCGTGCTGTTGCTGGACGGAGTCTTCCCCAACCTCTCATTCTTCCCTTGCTGGATCAAGGCGTGGGAGACGTCACCGGGCTACACGTGACACGGAGGCGCCATGGTTCGGCGCTTAGATCGGAATCAACCGCGATCTGAATCACTACGAGTACGACTCCTTCATCCACGTTCTTGCAACGCTTCCGCTTAGCGATCTACAAGGGTATGTAGATGCACTCCCCTTCCCCTCATTGCTAGATTACTCCATAGATTGATCTTGGTGATGCGTAGAAAATTTTGAATTTCTGCGATGTTCCCCAACAGTAGCATCATGAGCCAGGTCTATGCGCAGTTTCTATGCACGAGTAGAACACAAAGCAGTTGTGGGCGTCGATATTGTCAATTTACTTGCCGTTACTAGTCTTATCTTGATTCGGCGGCATCGTGGGATGAAGCGGCCGGACCGACCTTACACGTGCGCTTACGTGAGACAGGTTCCACCGATCGACATGCACTTGTTGCATAAGGTGGCTAGCGGGTGCCGCCTCTCCCACTTTAGTCGGATCGGATTCGATGAAAAGGGTCCTTATGAAGGGTAAATAGCAATTGACATATCACGTTGTGGTTTTTATGTAGGTAAGAAACGTTCTTGCTAGAAACCCATAGCAGCCACGTAAAATATGCAAACAACAATTAGAGGACGTCTAACTTGTTTTTGCAGGGTATGTTATGTGATGTGATATGGCCAAAAGAATGTGATGAATGATATGTGATGTATGAGATTGATCATGTTCTTGTAATAGGAATCACGACCTGCATGTCGATGAGTATGACAACTGGCAGGAGCCATAGGAGTTGTCTTAATTTATTGTCTGACCTGTGTGTCATTGAACAACGCCATGTAATTACTTTACTTTATTGCTAAACCGTTAGCCATAGTAGTAGAAGTAATAGTTGGCGAGACAACTTCATGGAGACACGATGATGGAGATCATGATGATGGGGATCATGGTGTCATGCCGGTGACGATGATGATCATGGAGCCCCGAAGATGGATATCAAAAGGAGCAAAAATTATATTGGCCATATCATGTCACTTTTTGATTGCATGTGATGTTTATCATGTTTATGCATCTTATTTGCTTAGAACGACGGTAGTAAATAAGATGATCCCTCATTAAAATTTCAAGAAAGTGTTCCCCTAATCGTGCAACCGCTATGAAAGTTCGTTGTTTCAAGCACCACGTGATGATCGGGTGTGATAGATTCTAACGTTCACATACAATGGGTGTAAGCCAGATTTACACACGCCAAACACTTAGGTTGACTTGACGAGCCTAGCATGTACGGACATGGCCTCGTAACACAAGAGACCGAAGGTCAAGCATGAGTCGTATGGTAGATAACGATCAACATGAAGATGTTCACCGATGATGACTAGTCCGTCTCACGTGATGATCGGACACGGCCTAGTTGACTCGGATCATGTAATCACTTAGATGACTAGAGGGATGTCTATCTGAGTGGGAGTTCATGAGATGAACTTAATTATCCTGAACATAGTCAAAAGGTTTTTGCAAATTATGTCGTAGCTCGCGCTTTAGTTCTACTGTTTTAGATATGTTCCTAGAGAAAATTCAGTTGAAAGTTGATAGTAGCGATAATGCGGACTAGGTCCGTAAACTGAGGATTGTCCTCATTGCTTCGTAGAAGGCTTATGTCCTTAATGCACCGCTCGGTGTGCTGAACCTCGAACGTCATCTCTGGATGTTGTGAACATCTGACATACACGTTTTGATAACTACGTGATAGTTCAGTAATGTTAAACGGTGTAACATCCCAAATTTCCCATTTGGAATGTTTTACAATTATAGCTAAGCATCTATGCATATTGTTTGAATTGAGTGACATTTGAAGTATTTCAGAGGCTTTTGAGTTTGTGGAATTTGAATTCAAATTGGCAGTTGAAATTTATTTCAAAACAATGCCTGACAAATACTTGAGAAAAAGTATGAGAGGAGTAAACATGACACTCCAAAAATGTCAGATGAAAAATGTTGCCAAAAAGTTTGAATTCAAATTTGATTTTATTTGGAATTTTTAGAAAATGTTTTTTTTTAAGTTTGAGTTTTGCCCCTGGAAAAATGTTCAAATTGTAGGATAAATTCCCCTGATCATTTTGATATATATATATGTCCTATATATAAAAAAAAATATACTATATATATTTTCCCCCTCTCCCTAATTCAAAAAAAAAGGAAAAGGACCCCCAGCGCCCGGCCAGCTAACTGCCCAAACTGACAGCCACCAATGGGCCAAATACCAGCCACTGAGCCAGCCCATCGAGCCATGAACCCTCTCCTCCTTGGTCGCCTGTCACCCTCCTCTCTCTCTCACCGACGCGCTGGCCCCACCTCTCCCTTTCCCCTCACCCACGCCACTCCACGCCAGCACAACCGCCGCCGCCGCCGGAATCCCGGGGATCCTGGGATCGCCTTCCCCGATCCGCCCCCTCCTCCAAGCCGGTCCCCTCCCTATAAATACCCCCCCTCGCCCCGTTCCGCCCCCTCGCCGCGCCCGAAAACCTCTATCCTCGCCGCAATCGCCGCTGAACCGAGTGCCCCAGCCATTGCCGCCCCACCGCTGCCTCCGACCCCCCAAGCCTCGACT
Source organism: Aegilops bicornis (assembly GCA_021605145.1). NCBI lineage: Eukaryota > Viridiplantae > Streptophyta > Magnoliopsida > Poales > Poaceae > Aegilops > Aegilops bicornis. Next base: position 521,807,234 of record CM038672.1, read on the forward strand.
CCACCCAGCTCCTCGCCCGTCACTTTCCCGACGCCTCCGCCGTCGCCCCGGACCACCGGAGCCACCGCGCCGTCGCCGCCCGAGCCGCCGTCGCCGTCGACCACCGCGGTAAGCCACCGGACTCCCCTCCGTCGTCCGATCGGAAATCTACGCGTTAGATTAGATTCCCCGAAGGGGTATGTTTTATTTTAAAAAAAGCCGGTTTTAGTTACGGTTTATTTTGGTTTAGTTAGCGGTTAGTTTAGACCGGCCCGATCGGGTTATTTTCAGTTAGCCGCGAGCACGTTTAAATTATTTGGCCTTTGAGCGTTAGATAGGCCCTTGAGCTAGTTTTTCTTTTTTTAGTTTTATTTTCGTTTTTGTTTTTAACAGAATAGTTTCAGTTTTGTAAAATCCATATCTTTTAGGTTACTTAATATTTTTAGTTGATTCATTTTTTGTTAGTTTGCAAATTTGTTGTAGTTTCTGTAGAAAATATGTTTGGCCATGTTTAAATTATTAGAAATTGCTTTATTTTAGTTTTAGACAGATTAGTAATTCTGCTATAAAATGAGTTAGGATTATTTTATTTTAGTGATTCTTTTTGTCACTGCTTTGTTTTGACTTTGCCTAGCAGTAGGGATTTATTTGGGTATTTTAGATTTAATAAAAAATAGTTTTAGTCAAAATCATGTATTTCTTGTTTATTTAACTAGCTACTGTTTTCCTATTGTTTTATTTAGTAAATAATTTTATTTTTACTATGTTATAGTTTGTTTTAGATTAGTTTCTGTAGCTACAGAGGATGAACTTTTATTTACAGTAGAATAAAATTTTTATTTTATTTTTCCTTGCTAGGATTGTTATAGGCATAATAGGAGTTCTATAATAGCTTTTGATGTGATTCTTTTTGCTCCTAGTTTGTATGATGTTTTCCCTTCTGTTACTTAGCAAAACCCATGCTTAGGTTCTGTTAAGAAAAGTTTTAGTTGTGTAAAACTATTTCTTAGTTGTTGCTTTATGTGGTGAAAACCTTGGTTTGCTTTCTCCGAGTTTTCTTTGGATTTTGGTTTGAGTGCTTGGGTGTTTTACTTCCAACTTGCTGTTATGTTATATTGTGCCATACTTATTCGTGCTATTGTTTGATTCGGTAGAATTTCCGGAGTGCGAAGCCTGCTATCACGAGTCCCTAGCTTTCGAAGACCGTCAGCCAGGCAAGTCATTTGATCATGATTTCTATTACAACACCTATGATTTTATTGCATTAGAATTATACCTCCCCACCATGCATGCAGTAGGAGAATTTTTAAGTTATGCTCTTGAGTAGTATCATGAGGTAGGATGAAACCAATTCCCCTTGTTACCATGGCCCGAGACGAAGTAGTTTAATTTTGCTATGCTTGTAGACGGGGTTGGTTGAGTGATTCATAAGGGAGATGTGAGAGTCAAGATGATGACAACCCCATGACTTCAAGCTCAAGATGGACTTCAAAATTCACTACTGGGTGGAGGATTTGCCGACGGGCACCCCGGAGAATCCGGTGGTTGGCCGGGATGCATGGAGAAGCGCCATGACATCTTGCGGAAAGCTTCACCCAGCCACGAAGAGACGGATGGATACCCCATTGACCGGAAGCTTACATGCAGCCGCAAGCCATTATGGGCTCTGGCTTGGTCGACCCTAGGTGTGACTCTGGCCGGACGGTCAAGCGAGATGTAGAAGAACGGTAGGATTGGATGGGCACCGGCAAAGGGCCCAGAGGAACTCTTGGAAGACCCTGTTTTGGTCATCCCGTCTTCAAACACCATGAAGTGCGAAGACTTAAAAGGAGGGAACGATTCTTGCGGGTAAAGTGCGCAAACCTCTGCAGAGTGAAGATCTAATCGGTTAGCCGTGTCCCCGGTTACGGACAATTTGAGCCTCTGGAACTTGGAGTATTTCGGATATCTCAACACCGAACTTAATAAATTAATTGAGGGGTTTATTTTAATAATTTGGGAATGAGACATTGGTTGGCGGAACCATCTCAATAACTACCAACATTTTGTAGTAATTGCAAACAAGTCCTTGTTATAGGGAAAAACTGGCTTTTTCGCAAAACAATGAAACTTAGAGCCCCACAGCCAAATTGCATATAGGGTTAGTAATTTTATTGTTGTTCTCTCTTTGACTTGCCGGCATATTCAAAATGTCGACCTACACGGCTGCAACGCCTTATGTTGCAAGAGGAGTTTTCCGATCGAGTGAGGCTACGATCCAAGCTTGGCGATTGCCCTATGGAGTCGGATGGACTCGCTATTCTTCTACGCTTCCGCAACTTTGTTTAGTTTATTTATCATGAGTTGGCCTTCGGCCGAATTTATTCTATTATAATAAAGACTCGATATGAGAATCGTGTAATAAATTCAGGTGTGATTGAACTTTGATTATTTCATCAATGTACTGTGTGTGCCAGCATGATCTTGGGATGGTACAGCTACACAAAGACTTGACCGATTTTGGGTCGGGTCGCTACAAACGGTTTAGAGTTGATGCACCGAAGACGATTTTGAAACGTCGCAAAACATATCAGATGTTTCGAGGGCTGAAATTGGGATTTCAGGCTCGTGCCCACGTCAAGAGGTATAAGACCTCTGACGTGTTTCTTAAGCCTGCAAACTAAGGGAGAAAAACTCAATCATTGAGCATGTGCTCAGATTGTCTGAGTACAACAATCACTTGAATCGAATGGGAGTTAATCTTCCAAATGAGACAGTGATGGTTCTCCATAGTCACTGCCACCAAGCTATTAAAGCTTCGTGATGAACTATAACATATCAGGGATAGACATGATGATCCTTGAGATATTCGCGATATTTGACACCGCGAAAGTAGAAATCAAGAAGGAGCATCAATTGTTGATGGTTTGTGAAACCACTAGTTTCAAGAAGGGCAAGGGCAAGAAGGGATACTTCATGAAACAAAGAAATCGGGCTTGTCGCACTAGTGAAGAAACCCAAAGTTTGAACCAAACCCGAGACTAAGTGCTTCTGTAATAAGGGGAACAGTCACTGGAGTAGAATTACCCTAGATATTTGGTAGATGAGAAGGCTGGCAAGGTCGATAGAAGTATATTGGATATACATTATGTTAATGTGTACTTTACTAGTACTCCTAGTAGCACCAGGGTATTAGATACCGGTTCAGTTGCTAAGTGTTGGTAACTCAAATAAAAGTCATGGAATAAATGGAGACTAGCTAAAGGTGAGATGACGATATGTGTTGGAAGTGTTTCCAAGCTTGATGTGATCAAGCATCGCATACACCCTCTACCATCGAGATTGGTGTTAAACCTAAATAATTGTTATTTGGTGTTTGCGTTGAGCATAGACATGATTGGATTATGTCTATCGCAATACGGTCATTCATTTAAGGAGAATAATAGTTACTCTGTTTATTTGAATAATACCTTCAACGGTCTTGCACCTAAAATGAATGGTTTATTAAATCTCGATAGTAATGATACACAGGTTCATGCCAAAAGATATAAGATAGTAATGATAGTACCACATACTTGTGGCACTGCCATTTGAGTCATACTGGTATAAAACGCATGAAGAAGCTCCATGTTGATGGATCTTTGGAGTTACTCATTTTTGAAAAGTTTGAGACATGCGAACCATGTCTATTGGTGTATACGCATGAAGAAACTCCATGCAGATGGATCGTTTGGACTCACTTGATTTTGAATCACTTGAGACAAGCAAATAACACCACATGGGCAAGATGACTGAAAGGCCTCGTTTTCAGTGAGATGGAACAAGAAAGCAACTTGTTGGAAGTAATACATTTTGATGTGTGCAGTCCAATGAGTGCTGAGGCACGCAGTGGATATCGTTATGCTCTTACTTCACATATGATTTGAGTAGATTCTAAGTATATTTACTTGATGAAACACAAGTCTGAATTATTGAAAGGTTCAAGTAATTTCAGAGTGAAGCTGAAGATCGTCGTGACAAGGGGATAAAATGTCTATGATATGATCATAGAGATGAATATCTGGGTTACGAGTTTGGCATACAATTAAGACATTATGGAAATTGTTTCACAACCGATACCGCCTGGAACACCATAGTGTGATGGTGTGTCCGAACATCATAACTGCACCCTATTGGATATGGTGCATACCATGATGTCTCTTATTGAATTACCACTATCGTTTATGGGTTAGGCATTAGAGACAACCACATTCACTTTAAATAGGGCACCACGCAATTCCGTTGAGACGACACCGTATGAACTATGGTTTAGAGAAACCTAAGTCGCCGTTTCTTAAAAGTTTGGGGATGCGATGCTTATGTGAAAAGGTTTCAGGCTGATAAGCTCGAACCCAAACGGATAAATGCATCTTCATAGGACACCCAAAACAGTTGGGTATACCTCCTATTTCAGATCCGGAAGCAAATGTGATTGTTTCTAGAAACGGGTCCTTTCTCGAGGAAAATTTTCTCTCGAAAGAATTGAGTGAGAGGATGGTGGAGACTTGATAGGGTCATTGAACCGTCACTTCAACTAGTGTGTAGCAGGGCACAGGAAGTTGTTCTTGTGGCACCTACACCAATTGAAGTGGAAGCTTATGATAGTGATCATGAAACTTCGGATCAAGTCACTACCAAACCTCATAGGTCGACAAGGATGCATACTACTTCAGAGTGGTACGTAATCCTGTCTTGGAAGTCATGTTGCTAGACAACAATGAACCTACGAGCTATGGAGAAGCAATGGTGGGCCCGGATTCCAAAAATGGCTCGAGGCCATAAAATCCGAGAGGATCCATGTGTAAAAACAAAGTATAGACTTTGGAAGAACTACTTGATGGTCGTAAGGCTATTGGGCATGTATGGATTTTAAAAGGAAGACGGACAATGATGGTAAGTATCACCATTAAGAAAGCTCGACTTGTCGTTAAGATGTTTTCCGACAAGTTCAAGGAGTTGACTACGGTGAGGCTTTCTCACCGTAGCGATGCTAAGAGTCTGTTGGAATTGGATTAGCGATTCGTGCATTATTTATGAAATCTTGCGATATGATGTCAAAACATTGTTTCCTCGACAATTTTCTTGAGGAAAGGTTGTATGTGATACAACCGTAAGGTTTTGTCAATCCCGAAGATGTTAACAGCACGCAAAGCTCCAAAGAACCCTTCTAAGGACCGGAGTAAGCATCTCGGAGTTGGAATGTACGCTTTGATGAGATGATCAAAGATTTTGGGTTTGTACAAAGTTTATGAGAAACTTGTATTTCCAAAGAAGTGAGTGGGAGCACTATAGAATTTCCGATGAGTATATGTTGTTGACTATTGTTGATCAGAAATGATGTAGAGTTTCTGGAAAGCATATAGGGTTATTTGAAAAGTGTTTTTCAATAGAAAACCTGGATTAAGCTGCTTGAACATTGAGCATCAATGTCTATAAGGATAGATCAAAAAACGCTTAATGGTACTTTCAAATGAGCACATACCTTGACATGATCTTGAAGGTGTTCAAGATGGTTCAGTCAAAGAAGGAGTTCTTGCCTGAGTTGTAAGGTATGAAGTTAAGACTTAAAGCTCAACCATGGCAGAAGAAAGAGAAAGGACGAATGTCGTCCCCAATGCCTTAGCCATAGGCTCTATACAGTATGTCATGCTTTGTACCACACCTGATATGTGCCTTGCCACGTGTCTGGCAAGGGGGTACAAGAGTGATCCAGGAATGGATCATTGGACAGCGGTCAAAATTGTCCTTGGAGTAATAAGGACATGTTTCTCGATTATGGAGGTGATAAAGAGTTCGGCATAAAGGGTTACGTCGATGCAAGCTTTAACACCTATCCGAATGACTCTGAGTAGCAAACCGGATATGTATAGTGGAGAAACCATTTGGAATAGCTCCAAGTGGAGCATGAAGGCGGCATTTACAATATGACCTAGAGATTTGCGAAATACATACGGATTTGAATGTTGCAGACCTGTTGACTAAAACCTCTCTCACAAGCAAAACATGATCAAACCCCAGAACTCATTGAGTCTTAATCACATGATGATGTGAACTAGTTTATTGACACTAGTAAACTCTTTGGACGTTGGTTACATGGCGATGTGACCTGTGAGTGTTAATCACATGGCGATGTGAACTAGATTATTGACTCTAGTGCAAGTGGGAGACTATTGGAAATATGCTCTAGAGGCAATAATAAATTAGTTATTATTATATTTCCTTGTTCATGATAATAGTTTATTATCCATGCTATAATTGTATTGATAGGAAACTCAGATACATGTGTGGGTACATAGACAACACCATCTCCCTAGTAAGCCTCTAGTTGACTAGCTCCTTGATCAATAGATGGCTACGGTTTCCTGACCATGGACATTGGATGTCGTTGATAACGGGATCACATCATTAGGAGAATGGTGTGATGGACAAGACCCAATCCTAAGCCTAGCACAAAGATCGTGTAGTTCGTATGCTAAAGCTTTTCTAATGTCAAGTATCATTTCCTTAGACCATGAGATTGTGCAACTCCGGATACCATAGGAATGCTTTGGGTGTACCAAACGTCACAACGTGAATCGGGTGTCTATAAAGGTGCACTACGGGTATCTCCGAAAGTGTCTGCATTGGGTTGGTACGAATCAAGATCGATTTGTCACTCCGTGTGATGGAGAGGTATCTACAGGCCCACTCGGTAGGACATCATCATAATGTGCACAATGTGACCAAGGAGTTGATCACGGGATGATGTGTTACGGAACGAGTAAAGAGACTTGCCGGTAACGAGATTGAACAAGGTATCGGGATACCGACGATCGAATCTCGGGCAAGTACTATACCGATGGACAAAGGGAATTGAATACAGGATTGATTGAATCCTTGACATCGTGGTTCATCCGATGAGATCATCGTGGAACATGTGGGAGCCAACATGGGTATCCAGATCCCGTTGTTGGTTATTGGCCGAGAGTTGTCTCGGTCATGTTCACGTGTCTCCCGAACCCGTAGGGTCTACACACTTAAGGTTCGATGACGCTAGGGTTATAGGGAATAGATGTACGTGGTTACCGAATGTTGTTCCGAGTCCCGGATGAGATCCCGGACGTCACGAGGAGTTCCTAAATGGTCCGGAGGTAAAGATTTATATATGGGAAGTCATCATACGGTCACCGGAATAATTCGGGGGTTACCGGTATTGTACCGGGACCACCGAAGGGGTTCCGGGGGTCCACCGGGAGGGTCCACCTGCCCCGGAGGGCCCTATGGGCTGTTTGTGGAGTGGGACCAGCCCCTTAGTGGGCTGGGCGCCTCCCCCTTTAGGGCCCATGCGCCTAGGGTTTTGGGGGAACCCTAAGGGGGGACGCCCCCTTGCCTTGGGGGGCAAGGCAACCCCCCTGGCCGCCGCCCCCTCCTCAGATTGGATCTGAGGGGCCCGGCCCCCGTCTCCCTTGACCCTATATATATGTGGGGGTGGGAGGGCAGCCGCACCCAAGTTCTGGCGCAGCCCTCCCCCTCTCCCAAGTCCTCCTCCTCTCTGCGGTGCTTGGCGAAGCCCTGCAGATTGCCACGCTCCTCCTTCACCACCACGCCGTGGCCGTTGCTGGACGGAGTCTTCCCCAACCTCTCCTTCTCCCCTTGCTGGATCAAGCGTGGGAGACGTCACCGGGCTGCACGTGTGTTGAACACGGAGGCGCCGTGGTTCGGCGCTTAGATCGGAATCAACCGCGGTCTGAATCGCTACGAGTACGACTCCTTCATCTGTGTTCTTGCAACGCTTCCGCTTAGCGATCTACAAGGGTATGTAGATGGACTCCCCTTCCCCTCGTTGCTAGATTACTCCATAGATTGATCTTGGTGATGCGTAGAAAATTTTGAATTTCTGCTACGTTCCCCAACAGATTTGTGTCTTAAGGTGTTATTCTAGTACGAACTCTTTAATAGATCGATCCGAAAGAATAACTTTGAGGTGGTTTCGTACCCTGCCATAATATCTACGTTTGTTCTCCGCTATTAGTGGCTTTGGAGTTACTCTTTGTTGCATGTTGAGGGATTGTTATATGATCTATCTATGTTATTATTGTTGACAGAACTTGCACTAGTGAAAGTATGAACCCTAGGCCTTGTTTCCTATCATTGCAATACCGTTTACGCTCACTTTTATCATTAGTTACCTTGCTGTTTTTATAAATTCAGATAACAAATACCTATATCTACCATCCATATTGCACTTGTATCACCATCTCTTCGCTGAACTAGTGCACCTATACAATTTACCATTGTATTGGGTGTGTTGGGGACACAAGAGACTCTTTGTTATCCGTTGCGTGGTTGTTTGAGAGAGACCATCTTCATCCTACGCCTCCCACGGATTGATAAACCTTAGGTCATCCACTTGAGGGAAATTTGCTACTGTCCTACAAACCTGTGCACTTGCAGGCCCAACAACGTCTACAAGAAGAAGGTTGCGTAGTAGACATCAAACACTCGCACGCCTAAATGCACACAGCACATGACGTAAGACACACGTGCAACCTATACGTGCATGCACCCTTTGTTAAGGACATGGATTGTTACGGGTATTAATCAATCTTATCTGTGATAAGTAGAACATTGATGTTTGCAGCGGTCTTTATGAATCACAACGTATCGAACGGGCTATCAACATAGTAGGCTTATCTACATGAAAAGATGACGCCACACTCAATGAACAATCATAGGTTTATGAAATGCCCGCTCGACCGCCTGGCTCACCAAAGATTCTTCACAGCGCTGCCGCGTTGGGTCACCGACATGCAGGCCATGCACCCAAAGAGCCCACACGCCGCTGGAAGAACGACGCGGTGTCCTAGGTCGAGTCGAGGGCGCCACTCATGCACGCCTGCTAAACACGCCTTCGTGCCGCATTCAAACGCCTCCATGAAACCCGCCCGTGTGGAAGCCGAGAAACCCACTCTGGACACACGTCCGTTCATGCTCGGGCCGGCGTTAAACGCAACGCCGGCCGAGCTCCTCCCATCCGCCGTCTATTTAATCTCCTATTTAAACGAGGCCAAACGCCGACCAAGAATCGCACACCTCCGCCACTCCCGTATTTCCTCCACCATTTTGTCCACTCTTACAATGGCTTACGAAGAGTAGTTATTCCGCATCCAAGCCGGCTGGGTAGCCCGCCGGATACGAGCTATGCAGCTCGCTGATCCACCTCCCTTCCCTCGCCCGACGGAGCCAGTTGCCGCCCCAAGCCGGCGCGCGGTTCAGCAACTCGCCGCTCCAGGCCAGCTCGACGAGGACGGGCGTCGTTGCTACCGTCCACGCCGCCGCCTGCATCTGCGTCTCCCGTTTCTATGGCCGAGACTCCCATGCCGGCGGCCACGCCATGCAAGCAGCGACAGAAGCCGGGTGCGCGGAGAGCGACGAGTCGGTGGCCAGCGCCTCCGCGTCCGCCGCCATCATCAAGGAGAAGTAGAACACAGGAGGCCGCCGCCGCTTGGGTCCCATGAAGGCCACCACGGAGGCGACGCCGGCGTACACAGCAGGTGTCTTGCCGGATGCTTTTGTTGCGAGGAGCTTCGTCGACCCCGCATGGGCTCCACGGAAGATGTCAATGTTAGGATGAACTCGAGCCGGTGCCGGCCATGGCGAAGTAGTAGCCGGTGATGAACTCAAACCGCTGCCGGCCACCATCATCTTACGGCACCAGCCAATGATATCAGTTGGGCAGTGGGGAAGCGAGCCGTCCTTTGCGCTAAAGCATATACCTCCGGGGCTCCTGGCAGTCTGGTGATCGTGCTGCCGGACATGAGGAACAAAAATTGATCGGCGGGTGACCATTTAGGCCAGGTATTATATACCTGTGCTGTCCAGAACTAGCACCGCGTAGTTCATTTGAATGTAAAGAAATCCGTCATGTTTGTATGAAAATCTGGTATTTTATATGATTTCCGTCGTTGTTTATATGAAATATCAGTTTGTCTACATGTTTGCGTGAATTTCGTCCGGTTGGTTGAGTTGCTGTCATAATGTGTGCGGCTACGGTTGGATGGCGTAATTATGCGGGTCGCCGGTCGGTCTCATGGGCGGCTCGGGCGGCGTGGGACAAAAAACACAGCTCAGGCGAAGCTCGTCTCCAACATGCGCTACCGGAGGATGCATGACAACATGAGCACCCGAGCCATTCTCGCTCATCGGTGGCAAAGGCACCGGTGGACAAAAGGGTCGCCAATATTTTGGCTACCCCGGCAAGATCCAAACAGCCCCTCCCAACAGATTCAAATCCTCGCTCGCCGTGGAATTTTGCCATGTGTTGTTTTCATGGACTAGTAAGATGCCCGTGCATTGCACGGAACATCAAGATGCATTTTTACAAACTCCGCATGAATGCAAGGGATAATTAATGTCCTCCTTTGCTAGTACCACGAGGCAAACACCATTAATATTGCATCGATTAGTGTTAGTGGCCTTGTATATCTGCAAATTGTAATTTTGATAGTGGCCCTTGGTATATAAAAATGGAGGGAGAAAGATGAGAGATAAGGTGAGGAAGAGTGGGCGTGGTGGTGACTGTGGTGGATTTGGGTGGAGGCATGGGGATGGACGGCGCATTATGTCTAGGTTTGTACGTATCTCCTCACACACACCCACGCAGGTGGGGACGTGCACGAAGAGAAGAGGTGCACGACGGCGCATTTCTCCGTCTCTTTCCCAACCACACCCGCTGGTACACGGTGGAGCCTATTTCTGCATTTAAAAGGCAACCCACGTGGTAATTTGGCACGTGTAATCGTTGTCCACTTGGTGGAGGGAGGATCATCTACCATGGGTGAACAAACAAATTGCGACTTGACGCGTTATGTTAAATTAAAAAAAGAGGCAAACCATGTGGGGCCTACCTTAGAGGCAAGGCTCTATACACTGGAGTACTTTTTATGTGTCCCGTCAACTCGCAGAACGAGGAGAAGCTTGCTTAGTACGCTGTCACCCCCGCCCACGGGCGCGGTGGCTCGCATGATGAGGTGAAGCTTGCTTACGAGTACTACTACTACTACTACTACTACTACTACTACTACTACTACTACTACTACTACTACTACTACTACTACTACTACTACTACTACTACTACTACTACTACTACTACTGTACGCCTTTACGCCCGCTCCCTCGCCCACGCGCGCGGTGGCTCGCAAAGACGAGGAGAAAATTTTACTACTCCCTCCGCTTACTCCTCGTCCCTACTATGTATACTTTTGTTAGTACTCCTCCATTTACTTATACAAGGCCACTATAAAAAATACATTTTGCATCTATACAAGGCCACAAATAGTAATCGAGACAAAAGTTACTACTCCCTCCTTTCTAGTTTATGGCTCAATTTCAAAATCTCTCCAACCAAGGTAGACGGTGAGTGGTCGAATTAATTTCGTAGTTTGCACAAGTAATTAGTACGCCTGCTTTTTCTCAAGAAGTTATGTTTACCGAGGCATTAATTAGAACGAATGCATGAATGACCACTAAATTTCCATGAACTTGTACATGCATCGGTAAGTACAATAGTGCGCTTTACTACATGTCATTTTTGCATATGTGGAGGAAAGAGAGGCAAGGATAAAATGGAGAAGTGGGCTCTCATGCAAGAGCCAGCCTCTACTACATGGTGGAGCACTGGGAGAGGCACATGGAGGTGGTCAGGAATCGGGAGAGTCACGCCGGTCGTAGCGCCGCAGTTAAAATGATAATGGCAAGTCAAATCACGGGCCTCACCTGTCCAAAGAAGAATCATTGTCAAATCACACAGCCCTACGCTTGCAGCAGCCTACTCCCTCGCCTTCTCGCCTCTGTTGAACCGACTAGGCGGAACTGCCCCGCCGCCATCAAGCGCAAGAAAAGCCCCGCCTCGACTTTTTAAATACAACTACATCCGCTTAAGAATCCAATGATATACTTTTTGTGACATAGAACTACGTGCAGGCCCTATAAACCGAGGACGCCTAAAAATAAAAAAAAACCGAGAAGGAGAGGGTAGTTTAGCGGTATCTTTTTAGATCAATATAGTCGGATTCACCAAGGAGCAAAACCAAGTGGTAGGATGCTCTGCCGTGTTGGCGTAGCAACTCAAGCAGTGGTCATCCGCACACGAAATGGCTTACACACTTAACAGGACCCATTTGGCCGACATGTGGCTCATCCACCGTCTTGTTCCACGTGCGATGCACCAAATTACAGTTTGGAGCAGCGGTTGGAATTGGAGGCACCCCGGTCGTAGCGCCGCAGTAGTAGAAAATGAGCGATGAGGGGTCAAATCACAAAGCCCCACCTTTCCCGCATTAAGCTGGAGTGCTGGACGGACGAAGCAACCATCATTTCACTCTGTATGCAAGAGCATAAAGAAAAGAGAAAACAATGATGCGTCGCGGCAGCTACCTAGGGCACCCTAGGGTAGGGGTCTCCACTATAAATCCTTTTTTAAAGCGCCTCCACTACAAATCAGCTTCTCCTCATCCTCTTGAAGAAAACCGATGATGAGTGCGGCGGTAGGGTTTGTAGGAGTACTACGGCGCAAGGGCCACATCGTAGTAAACGGGTTCGAGTCGACGCCTTAAATATGTGTGGGCCGCTTGGTTCTACGGAACGAGGCAGCATTTTGGGTTCGGGGACCAAAGGAGGTATAGTACGCATACAAAAATTGTGGACGAGGTTCGACCGAAAGGCAATGATGCATGGGCTCGTGCATTTTGATATACCCGGGGTCATGTGAAATTTGCTACTCTACTCAAAACTAGTAAGGTACACATGTATTGAACGCATGAGATTTTGAAACCAAATTATGAATAAATACACACTATAGCATGTAAAGCTTTGAGTCATATATGCATGATGTATGATACGTTTCCAACGTATCTATAATTTTTGATTGCTCCATGCTACTTTATCTACTGTTTTGGACTATATTGGGCTTTATTTTCCACTTTTATATTATTTTTGGGACTAACCTATTAAACAGAGGCCCAGCCTGTAATTGTTGTTTTTGCCTATTTCAAGTGTTTCAAGAAAGCGGAATATCAAATGGAGTCCAAACGGAATAAAACCTTCTAAACGTGATTTTCTCACCGAACGTGATCCAGAGACATGGACCCTACTCCAAGGAACAAAAGAGGCGGTCACGAGGGTGGGGCGCGCCTGCCTCGTGGGCCCCCGTTGCTCCACCGACGCATTCTTCCTCCTATATATACCTACGCACTTCAAACGATCGTAACAGGAGCCAAAACCTAATTCCATCGCCGCAACTTCCTCAGATCCACGAGATCCCATCTTGGGGCCTGTTCCGGCTCCACCGAGGGGGCATCCACCACGGAGGGCTTCTACATCATCACCATAGCCCCTCCGATGAAGTGTAAGTAGTTTACTTGCACCTTCGGATCCATAGCTAGTAGCTAGATGGCTTCTTCTCTCTTTTGGATCTCAATACAATGTTCTCCCTCTCTCGTGGAGATCTATTTGCTGTAATCTTCTTTTTGCGGTGTGTTTGTTGAGACCGATGAAGTGTGGGTTTATGATCCAGATTATCTATGAATAATATTTGATTCTTCTCTGAATTCTTTTATGTATGATTGGTTATCTTTGCAAGTCTCTTCGAATTATCCATTTGGTTTGGCCAACTAGATTGGTAGTTCTTGCAATGGGAGAAGTGCTTAGCTTTGGGTTCAATCTTATGTGTCCTTACCTAGTGATGTAAAGGGTTGCAAGGCACGCCTTGTATTGTTGCCATCGAGGATAACAAGATGGGGTTTTATCATATTGCATGAATTTATCCCTCTACATCATGTCATCTTGCTTAAGGCGTTACTGCTTTTTTAACTTAATACTCTAGATGCATGCTGGATAGCGGTCGATCAGTGGAGTAATAGTAGTAGATGCAGAATCGTTTCGATCTACTTTTCTCGGACGTGATGCCTATATACATGATCATACCTAGATATACTCATAACTATGTTCAATTCTATCAATTGCTCAACAGAAATTTGTTCACCCATCGAGAATACTTATGTCGTTGAGAGAAGCCACTAGTGAAACCTATGGCCCCCGGGTCTATTCTCATCATATCAATCTCCATCACTTTAATACTTGCTTTGTTTTTACTTTGCCTTTTACTTTTCACTTTGCATATCTATACCAGAATACCAAAAATATTATTTATCATCTCTATCAGATCTCACTCTCGTAAGTGACCTGAAGGGATTGACAACCCCTAATCGCGTTGGTTGCGAGGAGCTATCGCTTTGTGCAGTACGAGGGACTTGTGCGTGGCCTCCTCTGGATTGATACCTTGGTTCTCAAAACTGAGGTAAATACTTACGCTACTTTGCTGCATCATCCTCTCCTCTTCGGGAAATCCAACGCAGTGCTCAAGAGGTAGCAAGAAGAATTTCTAGCGCTGCTGTCGGGAGGCTCACGCAAGAGCAAGTCAAGCACCATACCAAGTACCCATCACAATCCCTATCTTCCGCATTACATTATTTGCCAGTTGCCTCTCGTTTTCCTCTCCCCCACTTCACCCTTGCCATTTTATTCGCCTCTCTTTCCCAATCTCCTCCTCTCTTTCCGTTGCCTTTTCCTCGTCCGCTTGTTTGCTCGTGTGTTAGTTTGCTTGCTTGTGGTTATGTCTGAAATTGGGGAAATTATCACCGATATGGGCGATAATAATATCATAGAAAATTCCGAAGCTCCTGCTGAACAATCCCCTACCTATCATACAAAAAGATTTCGAGTCGGTAGTGGTAATATTATTGAAAAAGGATTTATTCAAGATTTATTTACTTGTGCCGGTGCTTTACCCTCTATGGGTGGTTCTATTCTCCATAGAACCAGTAGCCTTGCGGATGCTATTGCCATGCTTATCATTGAACTTGAAAGGCAATTTATGCATATGCACCCTTCTATACAAAGAATTTTCCTAGAATTTTCTAATTTTGAACACTCCTCTGTTAAGCGTGCCGCTACAATATTTTTGGCTCATGAATTCAGATTTTATAATAAAAGAAGCCAAAGAAATCTTTGTGCATTGTAGGGTGGACACTAGCCGTCCTCCCATAGAATCTATCCTTTTTGATCAAGAAGAAATAATGCGTTTTCAATCTATCGACTATGTTGCTTTCAATGAAAATCTTAGAAAAAAGGTGCCTACCAATATTTTAA
Organism: Aegilops bicornis; assembly: GCA_021605145.1. Lineage (NCBI taxonomy): Eukaryota > Viridiplantae > Streptophyta > Magnoliopsida > Poales > Poaceae > Aegilops > Aegilops bicornis. Next base: position 521,822,418 of record CM038672.1, read on the forward strand.
TTGATAGAATCTCTGAACTTAATGATGATTTGGCTATTCTAAATAATGAGTTAGGATGCTCTCTTGAGTATAGGCTCACCAAGTTCTGTCAAAAGAACGCTTATAATGATGAATTGGTTGTGCAACACGTATAGGGCCTAAAGAGGAACCTATACCTCCTAAAATTGATCTTGGGGACTTTTGTCCTATTAAATTTAGCCCTTTTGATTACTTTTGCTTGCCTCAAAGAAAACTTGCTGCCGAACATAGAGAATATGAAATGAGTTTCACCGATCTATCTTATTACTACGGCACTACCTAGATCTATCCTTGCTTTTATGCCTAGCTACGGCGTTAAACGATAGCGCTTGTTGGGAGGCAACCCAATTTTATTTTTAGTTTTTTTGCTTTTGCTTCTGTTTAGGAATAAATAATCCATCTAGCCTCTGTTTAGATGTGGTTTTATGTTTTAATTAGTGTTTGTGGCAAGCTAGACCTATTGGATCTTCTTGGATGATAGTTATTTGATCTTGCTGTAATTTCCAGAAACTTTGCGCTTAGTGCCCGAATTATTAAAAATCAACAGAACGTGATAAAATACTGATTCCAATTGGTGCTGATCAATAAACAAATTACCTAGGTCGTCTAATTTTGGTAGATTTTTTGGAGTTCCAGAAT